>BDDC01000155.1:24119-52889 GCA_001662425.1 Chlamydomonas sphaeroides | reverse complement strand
GGGCGGAAGCAGGCCGGGCGCTCAGCCCCAAGCAGCTGGAGGCACAGCAGCAGCAGCATGTTAAGAGCAGCGTTGAGGCCACGGTCTTGTGAGGACACTACTCCGCACAAGGTTGTACTGCCTGGGCAACGTTCCTGCCGCTCACAGCGCCTCGCCTCCTGTACACTACCTTAAAACGCCATTCATATTGCAAAATTCCAACCTCCGCGTCTGAGAAGTGGGGACCCTGGTCCTTGCTGGCTCGGGGGATGCCACTTATCGGTCGCAGTTTCGCTGTTTGGCGGCTGTCGATGATACAGATTATGCTAGGGCACCGCGATGTATATGGAGGCGAACCAGCTGAAGGCGATTGGCAGTTTCCTTTTCAGGGCGCCGGGTTGAGGGGAGGAGAGGGGGTAAGACATGTTGCTTAGGTTCGTGCGCAGGTACCGTCGCACATGCCGCGTGTAGGCTGTTGCGGGGCGACTAGTGCTATAACTAGTTGCGGCCACTGTGGGCCATAACGCAAGCTCAAGAACGCGGGGCGCAACCAAAAACACAAGTTAAACCTTGAAGCCCGTGCGCACCCGCGCAGCGACTGGCCTTGCTACCGAACCACCTAAAATACGAAGAAAAAAGCCAGCCTCATTCAACGGCGCCGATAGGCGCTCTCTCCGAGATGGCGCCCCGTGGGCTTGTGCTTGTGGAGCTCCTGGTGCTGGGCTTGGCCCTCGTTGCGCGCGCTATACCCGCGCATAACATCGAGGTCAACATCACGGTTCCACCCTTGAAGGTGGAGCAGGAGGACGCGTACATATGCGTCTCGGCCCTACTCCCCCCCAACTCCCACAAGCTCGTCGGCGTCATCCCCCACGCGCGCCAAGAGGTGGTACACCACATTCTGCTATACGGTGGGTCGCTCCGGAGGTGGCTGGTTGACGTTAGCTTGCAGCTGCTCCTCAGCCTGGGCGGCGGGGACCTGCGGGGAGCACCGGGTTCGGGCAGTGGCGCTTTCCTATGGACATTCCCCCCCAAAACAGCTGCCCAGCACCCACACGCCCGGGTATAGTTACACCGGGCTGACGTGCCCGACCCCACCCCCGCTGCCGCCGCAGGCTGCAAGGAGCCCCACATGGCGCCGGACGTCAACCGCACCGTCGCCTGGCGCTGCGACATGCAGCCGGTGTGCAACGGCCCGTCCGAGATTGTGTGAGCAACCGACCCAGGGGCTCCGTCAGCAGCCGCAGGCTGCCTGCTCGGACCACGTCAACCGCACACTACAACACGCATTGCAGACAGCAAGCCTTGTTAGGCCTCGCATTGCAGCGAGCAGCGCTCAGAACATCCCCCCGTACCCCGGGGGCCCTTGCCCGACCCCTCTCCCCCGCTCCCCTCCGCCCTCGGGCCTGCCTCCCTGCCAGGTACGGCTGGGGCCGCAACGCGCCCGACCTGCGGCTGCCCGAGGGCGTGGGCTTCAGCGTGGGCGGCCGCTCGGGCATCAAGTACATCGTGGCGCAGGTGGGGGCGGCGGCGGCTGGAGCGGGAGTGAGGTTGGGGGATGGCTAGGGCCAACCGATTGGGGCGGTATCGGCTTGGAGGCGCTGTGTGGGTCGCCGCACTGCCCACGGCCGCCACAAGCTTTGCCCATCCCTCCCTCCCTTGCCCGAACCCCTGCCCCGCTTCCCCTACGGCGGCCCCGCAGGTCCACTACCTGGCGGTCCGGCCGGACGACGACCGCTCCGGCGTGACGCTGCTGCTCAAGCCGCACGCGGTGCCGTACGCGGCGGGGATCGTGTCGTTCGCGAGCTGGTTCACCATCCCGCCCGGCAAGGCCAGCCACCCCATCAAGAACACGTGCTGCTTCAAGAGCCACCAGGCGCTCACCATGTTTGCGGTGCGCGTGCACACGCACGCGCTGGGCCGCAGCGTGCACATGGTCCGCGGTGCCTGGAACGGCTCGGGTGCGTGGGGCTGCTTCCCAGCGGTGACGTACCGTATCATGAGCCTGCATGAGCCCGTAGCATACGCTTTCGTGACGCCTGGGACTGTCCGGGTGCATAGGCGCCCGCGCCATCTCGCGGCACCGGTTGGGTTTGGGGTCATGGCACGGCAGCGACCGAGGGGCTGCGGCGAGCTGCTGTGCGCCGCTGCCGGGCAGTGGAGATTGCTGGTGCCAGGAGTAAGCGGCTGCAGCCCGGTTCTGGCTGGCGCGGCGGTACGCTGGTGATGGCGTCCTTACGACTCGGCCGGCGGGACGCGTGCTGCCTGGGCCGTGCAGGCACGGAGGAGCTCATCCGGCGCGACCCGCAGCTGCCGCAGTCCTTTGTGCCCACCCAGCGGCACATGCTGTGGTCGGGCGACCGGCTCACGGTCACGTGCGACTTCGACTCGCGCAACAGGTGTGCGGCCCACACTGCCGGCAGACGGAGGCCTCTGCGCCCTTGCTCCCCATGGAGGCGCTGCGGCTTTATTCCACACGCTGGCGCTTCCTGCGTGCAGCCGCGTCGCGCGATAGCACCTAGGCCGCGGCGATGGCCTCAGCTGACAGCAGGCGGCATGCCATGCTGTGTGACGTCGTACGCAGGACCGCGCCCACCCACGCCGGCGGCACGCACAACGACGAGATGTGCAACATGTACGTCATGGTGTACGGCAGGACGCCGTACATCACCATGTGCGACAACGACGTCGCGGTGCGTTGTAACAACGCGAACAGCGCGGGCTCTGCGCGGCTCGCCTTGTCGCCCTCACATATCCGTCACGACTCCACACCCGCTGTAGCCCCTTCCGTTAGCCCTCACTCCGCCATCAGGCGCCCACCTTTCATCGCGCCCCCCTGACCCTGGCCCGCTCGCCCCTCATGCCAGGCCATCCGGGACGACTCCCCCGGCGCGCTGCCGCGCGGCGCGGCGCTGGTCAAGGACCCGACCCCCTCCTGGAAGCCGCCGAAGCCCGAGGGCGACAAGGCGGGGGGCGCGTACGGCGACGCCACGGGCGTGGCCACCGGCCCCAACGGCACCATCTGGGTGCTGTACAGGTGCGAGGGTGTGGGCGCCCTGGCAGCGGCGGTGTGGGCCCCACTGCGGTGGTCGGACACCGCCGGGTGGCAGGTCCGCCGGGTGGCAGGTCCGCCGGATGGCAGGTCCGCCGGGTGCCAGGTCCGCCGGGTGGCAGGTCCGCCGGGTGCCAGGTCCGCCGGGTGGCAGGTCCGCCGGGTGCCAGGTCCGCGGACGGAGCGTGCAGCTACCTCACCTGTGCCCGGGGACATGCGCCGCGCGCTTGCGCAGCGGCAGTGCTGCGCTGCGGCTCAACCCCGCTGCGTTTGCCCATGCTGCTCCTGTCGGCCGCCCGCCGGACTCGCCACGCCGCAGGGCCTCGGCGGTGTGGAACGCGGACACGTTCGACAACCACAACCGCATCACCCGGGACAAGCCGGCGCCGGAGGCGCTGGTTGCCGAGATCGACCCCGACAAGGGTGCGGTCGCGGGGTTTCGGGGGTCGGGGCCAGGGTTGGCCCACCTCCACCAGGGGCCGGGGGCCGGACAGGGATGCGTACAGTCCAAGCCCCTGCGCCCAGGCGCGGTACGCCCGCTCCCACCATTGGTGTTGCCCTCGGAGTGCATGGCGGGAGGGCGGGGCTCCGACGGCGGCGGCCGCTGGCGGACGGCGCGGCAACAGCAGCCCGGCCCAGCCCCTCGCCCCACCCCCCCGCACCCGGTGCCCCGCCCACCGCAGGCACGGTGCTGCGGCGCTGGGGCGCCAACACCTTCTACCTGCCCCACATGATCAGCGTGGACCAGTACGGCTACGTGTGGGTGACGGACGTGGGCCGGCACCAGGTGCGGTCGGAGGCCGCAGTGGCAGCACCTAAAGGAACGGTGGGGGCCGCACGCAGCGCCTTCTCCGCATATGTTGCTGGGCTCCGACCGGCGCCGCAGCGCACCGCCGCGCTCCTTCCCGCGGGGCTCCTCCCATCCGTCTCTCTCTCCTCTTGGTGCGGGCCCAAGGAGCCGGGGCTCGACGGGCGGCGCCCTCGGAGGGGGGCACCCTCGGCGCTCGCAGGCGCACACGGGGCCCATCTTTTGCCGCTTCTTCCCCAACATGCCCCGCTCCGTCCCCTCGCGCCCCTGCCCCCTGCCGCCCCCAGGTGCTCAAGTTCACGCCCAGCGGCAAGCTGCTGCTGGCGGTGGGCACCGAGCGGCAGCCGGGCGCCGGCAAGGACAAGCTGTGCAAACCGTCGCAGGTGCGGCTGCGGGAGGAGGGCGATGTGCGCCAGCACGGGAGGGGCGGCGACAGCGCGTGGGGCATTGGCGCGCGGGCTTCATGGGGCGTGCGGCGGACGACCTTTGGGCCCGTGTGTGTGGCGCGATGGCGCGTGTGGCGTGACGTTGTCCGCACCCGCTGCGCCGCCGCAGGTGTCGGTGCTGCGCGACGGCAGCTTCATTGTGTCGGACGGCTACTGCAACAACCGCCTGGTGTGGTTCGGCCCCGACGGCAAATTCGTTGGTGAGGCCTGCTGCAGCTGCCGCAGCATGCAGGGAGGGGAGGCGCGCCGCGCGGTGGCCGATGCCCCGCGGTCCCACCAAGTTGCTCAACCCCCCGTGTCATAGCTTGCAACGGTTGCAACGCTTGTCGTAAACGTCAGGGCTCGTCGTAAACGTCGGCGCGCTGGCTGCGCCCCAGCCTCGCGCCCGCCTGCCCGCCCTACCCGAACCACCACTCCGCACCTTTACCCGCTGCCCCCCTCCTCGCTCCTCGCCCGCCTGGAACTGCGAGTGGCTTCCTCACCATGCCCGTGCCTTACCTTGCTCCCTCCACCATCCCCTCGATCATCCCGCCCCCACCTCGCAGCCGAGTCCGCGGCCATAAAGCCCGTGGTGCACAGCGTCCTGGTGGACGAGTGCGAGGGCATGGTGTACGCCGCCAGCCGCGAGCAGGGCCTGGTGGTGGCGCTGGAGCTGGAGGCGGGCGGCAAGAGGCTGGTGCAGAAAAACGTGTACGACATGTCGGAGCACGGCCAGGTGGGGCCGGGGGGCCGGGGGAGAGGGGCGAAGGGGCGGGCCGGCAGTGGGTTTTTACGCAGGCCAGTCGCTCCCGCGTGCTGCGCTCGCTGACTGCGTGCTGCGCTCGCTGACTGCGTGCTGCGCTCGGGTCCCGGCCTTCCGCCGCCGCAGGTGTGGTCGCTGTCGTTCGGACCCTACGGCGAACAGCTGGCGCTCATGTGGAAGGAGGGCCAGGTGGGCATGGCCGGGGCAGGGGGCCAGGTGGGCATGTGCAGGGCCACTTGCACGCCGCAAACCGGGCGATGTGGATATGAACGGGGACGGTCCCAGCACCACGACACCCGCTGCTAACCCGCTGGTGCTCCCTGCCGCCCGGCCGCCGGCCCGCAGGAGGGTCGCCTGGTGAACGTCAAGTTCCCGGCACAGGGCGCCTGGGTGCTACCCGGCACGGAGAAGGGCTCGCCCCACGACTTCACTCTGGGCGGCGCTCCCACCGAGCTCAGGTGCGGCGTCAGCTCGGGGGTTGCGGCGCCGTAAGTGTCGACCCGTACCCTGGCTGCGAGAGGGGTCGCGGCCAAGGCCCCAGGATGGGGTCACGGCTGAGGCTAAGGCCACGACACGGCCCAGGGCGCTTGACTTGCTGCCGGCTGCTGCCGCCTAGAGGCCGTTACGCAACAACCGCTTTAATCACACACCGCATATCGCCCCAAGCCGGAGCACGGCATGACCCCTTTCGGTCGTGCGCACTTCCCGCCGCCGCCCTCTCCCCATGCGCGCCTGCCCCTCCCTGCCCGCAGCGGCGCCGGCGACCGATTGTTTGCCGTGTACGTTGCGTCCGTGGGCATGGCCTGCGACAAGAACTGCGGCCCGCTGGCCAAGTACGTCATCGTGCCGGTGGGCACCACGCTACCCAACCAGCTGGTGAGCCGCCCCGCTTGACATGCAGCACCGTAGTAGGTTTCATGCTGTACGCTGCTGTCTATCTCTAGCTACGTCCATAGGTGGCGGTACAAGAGTGACGTTGTGGACCAGCTGAACGCTGTTGCATGGCTCAGCGGGCGCACGGTTGGGGCGTGCGGGGTGTGCTGGGTATCGGTGCGGGCCTGGTGGGCGCAAGCGGACGCGGAGCGAGGGCTGCCACTCACGCGCCATGCCCAGCCCGGCTCCGGCCCCCGCCCTTTCCCCGCCGCCAGCAACTCGAGTTCCTCATCGCCCCCGCCAAGGACGTCACGCCGGGAGACGCCAAGGTGCGACCTCGCGCCCACGGCCACGCGCAGTCCTCTCGTGCGGCATGCTGCTACCCTGCCAGAGGCCTTAGACGCACTCTTCCAACGGCACTCCCGCGCATGGGGGTTGCCGCGGCTACTCTTCCCTCGTCGGCATAACCTCTTGCCTCGCCGGCGTAGCCTCTTCCCTCGCCGGCATTACCCGACCCCTCACGCCAACGCCCGCAACCCGCCCCGTACCCCGGCACCCCGCGCAGGCCCTGCCGCACGGCGCGGTGGTGGCCGACCACGTCAACCGCACCGGCGGCGACCCCAAGAAGGTCCAGGACGGCGTGGTCAAGGTGGTGGTGGACGGCAAGGAGGAGGGTGCGTAGCGGAGGGGAGGGACCGCGGTGTTGATTGTGGCCCGCCGGCCGGGGCTGCTACGGTCGGGGTGCGCTTCCTGGTGCCGCCTAGGCGAGGGCACGGGGGCGAAGGGCGGTTTGGCCTGCAACGGGGCCTCGTGCATCGATGTCCGTGCCTCGTGCCCCGTGCCACTTCCTCCGTGCCACTTTCCTCGTGCCTCGACCCCCGCACTATTTTCCCCGTGCCACTTCCCCGTGCCACGCCCCTCGTGCCTCGCGCCCCGTGCCTTGCTTGCGCCAGACGAGGACGAGGGCGGCGCCATGGTGGCGGACGACTACGACGAGGACGTCGAGGGCGACACCGTGGATGTGGAGGACTATGAGGCGGACAAGAAGGCGCAGGAGGCGGAGATGGAGGAGGAGGAGGAGGCCATGGCCGACTATGAGGTGCGGCAGCAGGGGGCAACATGGATGGGATGGGAGGTGCAGGGGACGCAGGCGGGCGGGCTGCGGCAGGCTGAGGGGCGTGGTCGAGGGCAGGGCTCGGACGAGGGCGGACGGGTCTAGACGGCTTGGGATGGGAGAGGGAGTGATCGTGGTGCTTGGAAAGCTTGGGCAGCACGGGCGGGCAGAGTGGACGTTGGGGCGGCAGAGTGTTGCCTCTTGAGGGAGCGCACTGCGCGCGACCCCCGCTTTATCGCTGCCCAGTTACGCCGTCGGTGCCTTCGCTTTGTCGCTGCAGGAGAGGATCACGGGGGTGCGGCCCAACATCACAACCAAGACGGTGCGCGGTACAGGGCCGGCGGCGCTTTGGGCCAGCTCGGCAGCTGCACGCTGGCGCAGTCAGCCGCCGCCTGTCGAGAGTAATCGTCGGGGTGCAGTGTTGATGGCAGCAAGTCGGCGTGCCGATGGCGCCCTGCCGCGCCTCACCCTGGCGGTTGTGTGCGCGCCCTGCCTGCCCCGCGCTGCCTGTGTTGGGTCCGGGCTCATGGCTCGGAGCTCACGTGGCTCAGCTGGTCGCTCCCTCGGCGCATGCCTCTCCTGTGCGGCTGCAGGCGGTGGGCGAGCCGCTGTTGGCGGACCGCTTCGAGGTGCTGATGCAGGACAAGGAGGTGCGCTGCCTGGGGTTCAACTGAGGCAGAACAGGGAACGAAGGGCAGCGCGCCGTGCCTTGCCTGCTTTGCCGGGCCGTCAGGAGCCCGCAAGCGCGCGCCCGCACCCACGCGCCCCCCTGCCCTGCCTGGCCTCCGCCCGGCGCCGTGCTGACCCCTCGACCTCGCCCTCCCCGCGCCCTGCTGCCCTGCCACCAGGCCGTCAAGCGCAACGTGGGCGGCACCCCCTGGGCCATGCTGTTCGTGGGCGTGCTGGCGGTGGCCATGGTGTCGGCGGTGGCCTGGTTCAGCAGGGGCGCCATCAGCACCTACGTGCAGAGCATCCGCGGCGACCGCTCCGGGCACAACGCTGCGGCCGCGGGCACTGAGGCGGCCGGCGGCCGCTGGTCGGAGCTGAGCGGAGCGGCGCAGGGGCTGTTCTCGCGCTTCGGGCGCGGCGGTGGTGGTGGTGCGGCGGCGGCAGCCGGCGGCAACGCGCCGATGGGCGGCGCGGGCGCGCGGCGGTTCCAGGAGGAGGTGGCGGCGGCGCGGGAGAGGGAGAAGCTGCTCAAGAGCGAAGGGGCGGTGTGAGTGCGGCGGAGACCCGCGCATGTGGTTCAGGCCGGCGGCTAGAGTTGGCGGGCGGGGAAGGGACTGGCTGGTTGGTACTGGCAGGATGCGTTCGCGTGGAACAGAGAAGCGTTGCGAGGCGTCCGGGTGCACGTGCAACGACTGCGCTTGGTCCGTGCTCTACTTCTACTTGCAGTCATAACTCACTGGCAGGCGTTGGTGCGCCCAGCAGCCAAGCGCCATTGTGCTCGCGTGCCGCGAGCAGCAGCGTCAGCAGGCCCGGCGGCGCAAGCGAGGGGTCACGGGTCAGGCAGGGCGCGAGTGCGCCAGTGGCAGCTGTGCCACACGCCCCAGGGCCTATTGATGGAAGGTACAGCATTATTGGGGTTACCATGACGCTCCTCGCCCGCCTGCCACACGCAGCAGAGCCACTCGCCATCAGCAACCCAACACGACGTCTGTTCCTCACCTGGCATCCTTCTGGTTGTAATTGGAAACCCAACACGACGACACACCGCGCCCTCACGGGGCTGCGGCGGATGCGCACTGCCCGTGCGCTAGGTCTGCTTGCCGTTCAGCAAATTAGCTTTGATGTTGCTACCGCTGCTGCCAGCGGAGCCGCGGCCGTTCGCAGCGCCACCGCACCGCCTGCATCGCAGACGCCGGCATTCAATGGTTGCCCAGCATGGAGACGCCGCCTACCGAGCTCGGGGCCACGCCGTGCCGGGCACCTGGAGCCATGACGCGGTGCCAGGCTGCACTCGCCGTCATACGCGAACGCAGCGTGGAGCAGGCGTGGAGCCGGACGGCACCTGCTTTTGACGCTGGGAGCGGCCGGCAAGCCTTGCGCGCGGCTCCTGGTACTCGGCGGCCGTGCGCGGGCTTGCAACTGGGTTTGGTGCGAAAGCTGGTCGGAACTCGGAAGCATGGATCCGAGTGAGGCAGGCGCGGCTGTGCTACGAGGGGGCGTTACACGCGTCACGGCGCCTCCTGCACCTAGCAGGCTGCACTCCGGGTGTAGCCGCGCCCTCATCATCGTCATATGTGCAGGTGAGTCAGTTACGCATCGGGGTCTAGGCGCAGGAGCAGAGCATACCCTGCTCCTGGTATAAGGTGCCGGCTCCTGGTATAGGGAGCCGGCTTCCGGTATAGGATGCCGGCTCCTGATATAGGGTGCGTTGGCACCTCCACCCGGCATCGTCGCGCATGCTTTATTCTGAACACCATCAATCGCCACCACGGCTCACAGGCCACTAAACGCATACATACGGTCGCAGCCACACGGGCCCCGGCGCCGGACCTTTCGGCGCAACGCCGCAACGCCCACAGCCACTTGTTGCCTCGCCGCGCTACAGCCGCAGCTAGCAGCGCTGCTTATTTGCTCCGCGCCTCGCCGGCGCACACGTGAACAAACATACTATAGGCGCATGAACGCGCTCAGCATTAGGCCCGCCAGCAGCGCCCAGACCGACATGCGCGCGCCCGCCGCCGAGCCGCCGCCGCCGCCGGTGCCCCCGGTGCCGCCGGTGCCGCCAGTGCCCGAGGTGGAGGTGGTCGAGACGGTGACGGTGGGGTCGTAGTAGACGGTGGTGTTGGGGGCGGGGTTGGGCAGCTTGACAATGATCTGGGGGGAGGGGAGGGCGCCCAGGCGAATGGAGTGAGCGGCATGGCCAGGGCCAAGGAGCGGGGGCATATGGCAGGCGGAGGTGGCAGGCGCGAGGCGCACGCCCCGGACACGGCGCTTGGATCGAGCAGCGCGGAGCCGGCGGCTCGTTGCGGCGCAGGGCGCATGCGCAAGCCGAGGCGCGAAGACGCACAGCAAGGCCAGGCGGAGCCGGCAGGTGCTCAGACGGGCGCGCAGCCGCAGCCGCACCTGGCCCCTGGAGGCCGTGTCGGTGGGCGTGGTGACGGTCACAGGCATCGACTTGGTGCCGTTCTCGTTCTCATCTGCGGGACACAGGGGCGGAAGAGGGCCGGGCTCAGCGCGAGCACCGCCTGTGCGGGGCTCCCAGCCCCTCGGCCCCCAGCCGGAGCCGCAAGATTCCGGGGCCCTATTGCCCGCCCTCCCCTGGCTCTGGTCAAGGCCTTCAAGGAGCAAACCCTGCTCACAAGCGTAGTTGGCGAAGCTGATGTTGGCGACGGTGCCGTTGCCCATGGGCAGAGATACGATCTTGTCGCCTGCGGGGAAGGGGCGCACACCAAGCCAGTGGGCCACACGGCTTTTAAGTCACAATTGGCTACCTCAGCCGCTTGTAGGTGCGCGCTGCCGCCGCCTTGGGCGGACCAGCGCGCGGGCGTCCATGACTGCGCCCAGAACGACACCACGGGTGACTGCCGGACAGCACACCCGTCTCACCGTTGCTGCCGTTGGTGAAGTTGATGTTGGTGGGGCCCTCCGAGGCGCTGCCGAGCTTGACGCTCATGTCGATCTGCAGCTCCAGTGCGTTGGTGGTGTTGCAGAAGGGCCAGTCCTCGGCGGTAATCGAAAACTTGATGCCACCCGCACCGACCGAAACGTTCTTGTCCTGCGGGGAAGAGGGGATGGCGTGCCAGCAGCGAGAATAAGCGGGAGCGAGGTGCGTTTGTGGGACCCTTGCTTTCGTGGGGGCCGGCGGCTGGGGTAGGCTGAAGGGGTTACTGTCCGGCCGCAGTGCAGCTGCAGAAGGGCGGCTGCAGAAGGGCGCAGCAGGTGGCGCCCTGCCGTACCTTGCCGTAGGGGAACGCCGCGGTGTCGTTCAGGCCGAAGTAAATGTCAACAGTGACCGTGGGGACGCCGCCGGACAGCAGGGTACGGCCAGGCATGCCCAGCATCATGCGGCGCCCGTTGCCGCCGCCGTTGCCGCCGCCATTGCCACCGCCGCCGCTGCCACCGCCGCCGCCGCCGCCATTGGTGCACTGCGCGGTGGTGAAGTCGCTCTGGACGACCGTCAGGGTGGCCACAGTCATGGTAACGTTCTTGTTGCCGCTGTTCATGGTCATGTTGCTGACCACCCAGGTGGCGCCTGCGGTGGTGCGGGGCGTTGGGCCGGCGAGGCACGCAAGCAGTGAGTACGGCGCGGTCTGCTGGACCAACTACCGGCAACCAATGGCCGCGCAGCCCCTCACGCATTGCACGACGTCGTACCGGCGTTGGCCGAGGCCAGCGACATGATGGCGTGAGAGTTGACCTTCTTGCCATCGGCCTCGACCTCGACGAGCTGTGCGGTGCGGGATGAGAAGGAGGCGTGCAGCGAGTTTGTCACATGGACCGCCACGGACCGCCACGGACCACCAGATACTACCCTACCACGCTGTGGGGCGTGCTACACCCTCCTACCTTGCTGATCTTGAGAGCCACGAAGGTGTCAGGGTCACGCGTCGTGTTGGGGTAGATCTGGAAGTTGGGCGACTTCCCAAGGAAGCGCACCTAGTCCGACAAGTGCATGACGGGCACAGGTGGCACAGAGGGGTTGGGGCGGGTGTTGAGGAGCCGGACACATGCCCACATGCCAATACGTCGCGGACGGCCCGTCTACGCCTGCTGCATAGCAGCAACCATGAGGGTGTCTGCGCTGACCCTGGTCAGTACCAGGGCCGCAACACGACGCGTTCGAAGCGCATCCGAACTCATGCCGCACATGCCGAGTTGGAATCCCGCTCAACAAGTCCAGCGAGGCCCCCTTAGGAGGGACAGCCTTGACATCTGGCACGTTAGCATACGTGGGGCCTCTTACCCTGGTTGAGCCGAGGTTGTAGTCGGCGTTCTGTGCAGTCGCGAAGACGGCAGCGCCGGCCACAAGGGCCAGCAGCAATGCTACGCCACGCATGTCACGTTTGGCTTTCTGGCTGGCGTAACAGCAGAGGAAGGGGCGCAGGGGAACAGGTGCGGACGTGCGAATGTTGAGCGCGTAAATGTGCAGTGAACGCCTATTATATTTGTGTGTGGTGCACGAACTTTGCACGTCTGATAGTGCATGAAAGCTTTGGTGCTGTCTATTTATCCCACTCCGGCTCTGTACTGCTTCCGACACTGAACTTCGAGCCGGGGCTCACCCGACCTTCCTCGCAGGGGATTTCAGGAGGGCGTCTACGTCGAGGTATGTATGTGCGGCTACAAGATGATGCCGTCTGCCCTTACGTACTTGCCACCCTCTGCTACGTACGCCGGCCGAACTCATCTTATGTCGCTATGGGCGCTTGGATGACCGATTGCATGGAATTGCACGTGTTGTTCTTATTCGTTAGGTGTGCGTCCCAAGTTGTTGCCAACGAGTTTGCGGCTGCGGCGTCGGTGTCGGCTCTGCGCAACCCCCCTGCACACTCGCAAGGACTCTGCCGCACATGCGCTTGCCAACACGCGCAGCAGCGCCTGCGTTGGTCTGGGTTGGCTTGGCCCGTACCTTGGACGGGCCGAGGGTTTCGTGCCGCTGCGCCGAGCCCCTCCAGGATGCAGTGCGGTGTAAGTGTAACGCGTCCTGGCGCGCTGCGTCTCGCCTTCACGTATGATGCCGCACAGTGCCGCCGCAGCGACTGCCCACGAGCGGCACCCGGCTAAGTCGCGCGTCGCGCTGCCTGTAGCCACAGCGTCGCAGTTGTTCCTGGTGCTGTGGCTGGCAGCAGCTTGGGCCGCTAGGGCCGGCTCCTCGTCCATCACCGACCCGCCGAGGCCTGAAGCGGGCGCTGCGAGCGACGGCGCACGCGACCCACCGGCGGCGAGCCCACGAGCCGCCCTGCCGACGGCACAGCCTGCTCCACACGCCGTGGCGGACTCGGCCTGGGCGCAGCTGCTGCAAGAGCTGAGGGTGCGTGCGGTGGCGCGGGTCGCGGCGGCGAGCGAAGCGTGGGCCGGCCATGCACCACCCCCTTGCCCGCCAGCCCCGTGCATGACATGCGTTCATGCGCCGCCTCGCTTCGCAACCACCCCCCACATCCGGCCCCGCCTTGCGCATGTCGGTGTGTCTGTGGCGGCGTGGGGTCGGAACGCAGGTGCTGTCGGGGCCGCAACCCAGGGGGGCCCGCACGGCCGCCGGTGGAGCGCCCCAGCAGCCGGCGCAACCAGTGCTGCCGACCAGCGTGACAGGGGAAGGGCCAGCAACAGCAGCAGCAGGAGCCGCCCCGGGCGCTGCGGCCGCAGCGCAGGGCGCGCCCGACGCCAAGCTGACAGTGGGACCGCCAGGGGCAGCCGGCAGCAGCCTAGAGCTAGAGGCAGGGGCGGCTATCCACAAGGCGACGGAGCCGCGGCCCCTGCAGCAGGGCGCGGCGCACCTGCCAGCTACCTGGGGGCCGGCGGGCCGGCAGGGGATTGCTAACTCGGCGCTCGATCCCGCGACGCCGCCACGGCGCCGCCCTGGGCTCAGCCTTCGGCCTGCGCCCTGCTCAGACCTTCTGGCCTGGGCGGTGGAGGCGGCGGTGCTGGGGACGGCGGCGGCCGGCGGTGCCCAGCCGCAGGGCGCGCTGCGCCACACGGCACCCTACGAGCACTGCGTGGCTCCGGGCGGCCTCCTGGCGCCGCTGGAAGGCGCGGCTGCGATGGGCGGCAGAGCGCAGCACGCGGGGCTTGCCGGCCGCATGAGCACAGGCGCGGCCTCTGCCAGACCTGATCTGCTGGCTCGGCGGGACCGGGCGCCGCTGACGGGGGCCGGGCCATTCCGCGCGGACGGCGGCGCGGCGTTTGATGCGGCCGTGGCGGTGGCGAGCGCCAGTCCTGTGCTGCCGCGAGGTATGGGAGCTTCAGTCAACAGCCCAGCGGGTAGCGCAGGCGGTGGCAGCGCCATCGGAATGCCGCAGGCTGAGCACCTGGCGTGCCTCTTGGCGCACGTGCTGTCCGGCCCTGGCTCGCGAGGCGCCGGCGCCGCGCCAGCAGCGGAGCGGATGGCGGCAGCGGCTGCCGCTGCGGCTGCCGCGGAGGCCGCGGGCGCGTGCGGCAGCGTTCCCACCAACGACACCACTACTCGCGTCGCGGCAGGCGCCTGGACGGAAGACGGCGGCTCGGGGTTGGGCAGCGCTTCGGGAGGACTCGGGCAGGGCGGCGGCAGGAGCCTACTGCAGGTTTGTTCGCCGCTGCGGAGGCGCCGAGGCCCGTACTGGGCGGGGGCGAGAAGCCTTGGGTCCGTGGGCGGCGACATGGTTATGGTCGGGAGGCGCTACTGCCAGCGTTGTGCCAGCGGGCTGGGCTTATAAGGCCAGGCCTGAGGTGGGCAGGTCCGCGGGGTCCGCTTCCAGCTGCGCGCCTGCAGCCTAGCTGCCAAGGGCTGTGTTGGCACCGCGCCCCGTGGTGTGCCCGTACCGCAGGTGTTTGGCGCCTTCCGCCTGCCGCTCAGCCGGGCCTTGAACTCCTTCCCCAACGACTACGAGATTGTGGGTCTGCTGGCGCTGGCCCTCCGGCAGACGCAGGACACGGCGGGCAGAGGTGGGACAGGCCACCTGGTGCCGGTGCTTCGCGGGGGTGTTGTGGCTTGTGCGAATCGTGCCGACGGCGTGCTGCAGCCGAGCTCTGTTGCCCCTTGTGCCCGGCGCTCCAGACGACTCAGCCAACGCAGCGCTGGCCACCACCTTCAGAGGCCCCACCTTCCCCTTCGGCGTCTCCTTCGCCGCCGCAAACAGCTTCGGCGGCGCTACGCAGCAGGGCTTTGACTTTGCCGTCGCAAGCGACCGCAGCGGCGCGGCTTCGGACGGCCTCGAGACGGGCAGGCGGGTATTGCAGCCGCCAGTGCTTGCACGCGTCTGCTGGTGGCCAGCCTGTACAACACTCCGCGTTGCTGTGGTGCTGCTCGCAGGGCCGTGGGCGCGGTGCCCTTCGGTGACGTCAACGTTGTGACCAACGTGCTCAGCACCGCCCTGGCGCAGCGGCGGCTAGACAAGCCCCGCAAGCCGCCCGCGCCGCCGGACCGCCAGCAGCAGGGGCCGCAGGGCCAGGGCAATCCCCAGCAGCAAGGGCAGGTCAAGGATACGGCAGAGGGCGACGCGGCCGGGCGGCGCGACGCGGGCGGCGGGCCCAATGCGGCAGTGGGGCAGCCGGCGGAAGGAGGCATGTCCCGGGAGCAGCAGGAGGCGGCGGAGGCGGCCGAGCTGCAATCCGAGTACGAGTACTGGAACGGCTACATGTCGACATGGTACAACAATGAGTACGACATGTCGTACGAGATGGACGATCACGGCGAAGGCGGCGTCGGCGGCGGCGATGTCGACGATCTCGAGCTGCAGCTGGCGCGCGCCGCGGCGGCTGCGGCTGCGGCTGCGGCTAGGAAAGGCGGGCGCCTGGCGGCGCTGCACGGCATCCCTCGGCCGCCGCCGCGAGACAGCAGCACGGGCGACGGCAAGGGTGGCGAAGACGACGGCACCAGTGGGCAGCTACGGAGCAGCGGCGGCGGCACCGGCCCGTCTGGCAATAACACGGCTGCGATTGTGGAGGATGCATACCTGTACGACCCATTCGGTGAGTGACGTATGCCCGCTGGTCTCACAGCGTGACGCCAGGGGCGCAACTAGCCACATTCCACGGCTGGTTGTCCTGCCACTTGGAGCCTGACTCTGTGCCGTGCCGCGCCTCACTCGTTGCGGCGTCGCTCCCCACTCAGATGTGCTGCTGGCCACCTCACTCGAGTACGGCAGGGCCGGGCAGTACTCGTACTTCTACACGGGTAGGGACGCGGCGTGAACGCAGCATAGGCGGGTCCGCGCCGCTCCCATGCCCTGCGGCACTACCGTATGCCGCTCAGCAGCTCCCACACAGCAGGGCCGAGCCGCAAGTGCATGATCACTGGAGCCGGCTCAAGACCACCACGGCCCGTCCCAGAGCTGCTCCCCGTCTGTAACGCCTTAGTGGCGGCAGCTGGCGGAAGGCCGGGGGCGGCCGGCGGGAGGGAGGGCTGCGGCGGCTGGTGGGCGAGGTTTGGCGACCGGCGGGACGGGCGCGGGCGCGTCCTTCCCGACCCCAGTCGTTGCGAGCTGCTCCACCCGCCCTGCCACCCATCCCCCCAACCCACCCATCCCCCTTTCCCCCGCAGACTACGAGCGCTTCCTGTCCAGCTACTACGCGGGGCCGCTCATCGTGCCGCAGACCGCCAGCAGCCGCACGCGCAGCACCAGCGCCGCGGTGCGCGACGGCGCCGCCACCACCACCGGCAGCACCCAGAACACCGCCACCGGCCTCAACGTGGCCACCGTGGTGCAGGTGGGGCGGCCAGGCCTGGGCACGGGGGTGCGCTGGCCCGGGGCCCCTTGGGCCTCGGCGCGGAGTGCACAGAGTGTGTGTCCCAGTGTTAGGTAGAACAGCGTGTGTGTTGATGCCGCACGCAAGGCGACGAGGGCCGCGGCGCGCTCTGATGTCAAGGAAGTGTGAGGCTGTGCCCCGCTGCCGGCGCCGCATTGCACGAGGCGGCAGCGGCAACCAGCTGGCGCTGGCCTGGGTAAGCCTGGATCTGGAGCTGCGTGCCCCACCTGTACATGTGTGCCACAGTCCGTAGATGTGTGCCCCAGTCCGTAGATGTGTGACCCACCCGTACATGTGTGCCCCAGTCCGTACATGTGTGCCCCAGTCCGTACATGTGTGCCCCACCCGTACATGTGTGCCGCAGTCCGTACATGTGTGCCCCACCCGTGCGTGCGCCCCCGCTGCCGCAGAGCGTGTCCGCGGCCATCCGCGGCGTGAGCCAGAGCCTGCTGCGCAACGGCTCGCTGGGCACCAACACCTTTACCGGCGCGCCCCAGGGTAGGGCCGCCAGCCGCGCCTGCCTCCGCGCTCACGCTCATCGCCGCCTTCTGCAGGGTGGACTAGCGTTGACCCAATGCACTTAGAGGGCGTCAATCAGCAGCCGGCAGCCGCCCTCGCACTGAGGCATGTCGCCCGCCTGTAACCCCCACCCGCGGCCCCGGCGCAGAGCCGGCCCGGCAGGCGGGCGTGTCGCTCAGCGGCCTCACCTTTGGGCGCGGCTACTACTTCACGGCGCCCTCCGAGTCGCTGACCAAGTCCTCCTCGTCGGCCTCCATCGGAGGCGGCGGCGGCGCAACCGCGGGCGCGGGTGCGTGTGTGCGCGTTTTTGCCGACAGGCGGGCCAGGAGGCATCCTGGCATGGAATGCTGTATGCCATGTTCGGCCACCTGGCATGGCACCTGTCCTGCGACGCGACGCCGTCCTGTGCCCTGCCCGCCACCTGCCGCTGGGCTGGCGTGCTGCTGCCGCCGTGCTGCGCTGCCACCGCAGAGGGCAGCGTTGTGGGCTACGGCGCGGGCACCAAGTTCAGCGGCTCGCGGTCGCAGATCGGCACCCTCACGGGCACCCAGAACCTGGACTTCGACGTGGCCGGGTGATGAGGCGTGCGCTGCCGGGCTGGTGTGGGGCGGCGCAGGACCTGGCAGCGAGCGGCGCTCTTTGCGGAAAAGGATAGCTTCATTGTGCTCTGTGGGGCTGCTGGGGCTGTGTCCTGCGTGCCCCTGACTGTGGTGGGTAGCCTGCACGGCTGCGACGGTCTGAGCAGCACGTCTGGACTGATGGTCCGCACAACAGCAGGGCGGCGGGTGCTGCGGAGCAGGCCGTGCAGGGGCGTGACGGAGCGGGAGTGGCCGGGCACACGGCGGAGCCTGTGCAGCGAGGAGGACTGCGTGCCGCTGCAGCGGTGGCGGTGCGTGGCAGCGCGGGGCCGCGGGCATGGCGTCGGGCCGCGGGTGGGCGCTCGCAGCCCGCTGGGTTGACGTGTTGGGTGCGAGGACGTTGCAGTGCAATGTTGGGGTTCTCGTGCGCGACACGGCACGCGGTGCCGGCAAGCACCTCAGCAGTCTTACATGGGACCGTGGACACTCATCGAGAGCTCCGGCGGCCCAGCGCGACGAGCCACACGGCCAGCCACCGCAGCGGCAGCAAGGTGCCATCTTTGCTGACCGCCAACGCTTCTGCGGCCCGCCGCCGCAGCCGGCTGCGGCGCCGGACGTCGCCCACAGGACTCGGCTCGGCCGCAGCCGCCGACAAGCGAGTCGACACCAGTCACCGAAGCGGCAGGCGCGCTAGTCACGGGCGGAAAAGCACGCACGGCGCAACGGACTGTCAGCGCTGGATCGCGTGGGTTTGCAATGTGTTGCATCATGGAATGGGGACATCGTGCCCCTCAAGGAGGCTTGCAAGCGGCTGGCGACGGCTGACGCAGCACGCCGGCGAAGCGGGCGTCGCACTGCAGCCCCGGGACGCCTGCGCGCGCGTGGGCGGCGCGGCCCCGGCGCCGAGAGCGGCGAGCCGACCGCGCGATACCGGGGCGCGGCGCTCCTCCGCGGTGGTCCCGCACCGGCGGTCACGCCCGTCCCCTCTCCTCTCCTCTCCTCTCCTGCTCGGTCGCGTCCGCCAGCCTCACACGTGAATCTGCAAGGCTGGCCTGCCGCACCAGGTGGCTACGTTGCCGAGACGATGCCGAGAGCCGCCAGGTCGTCACCCCCGGCCTTGCCGCCCTCCGCGTCCGCCGCCTTGCCGGCGCCCTTGGGCGGCCGGCCGCCGCGGCGCACCGGCGCCGGCTTGGCCTCGCCGTCGGCGCCATCGGGCGCCGGCTTGCGGCCGCCGCGGGGGCGCGGCGCGCGGGGCGCGCGGCGCGCCACGACCTGCACAGGTGCGGCCACAGCTCAGCGCGTCAGCACGGCCGCCCGACTTGGTCTCCCAACCAACAACCAGACGCGCTAGCACTTGCACACCGCAACGGCTCGGGGCAGTGCCCAGCTACCGCCAGGCTGTCCACGACCAGCCCTCGGCCAGCTCACCTCGGCCTGCTCGAGCAGCGCGTCCGCGGGCACCGGCGCCGCAGTCGAGCCCTCGGCGGCCGGCGGCGCCTCGGCGGGCACGTTCCCGGGGTGCTCGGTCGTCACGTGCTCGCGAGCTCGGTTCTTGGACCTGGGGTTCAGGCAGGCAGGCAGGCAGGCAGGGGCCAGGATGGTCTCGGGAGCCGCCGTGGTCATAGCGCGCACGTGGCTTCAGGCCTTGGCAGCAGCAGAAGACATGCTTGGACACGCGGCATCAAGCTGCGTACGCCTAAGCACTTGCAGAGGTGCAGATGGTTACGTGACTTCCAGCCGCCGCGCCCTCTCGCTGCAGCGGCGGCGGCGGGCTACTCACTTGAAGCCCTGCTCGCACAGCTTGCAGCGGAAGAGCATGATCATGCGGTCGGGCTGCGGCTCCGACGCCGCCGACCCGCCCGTGATCGCGGCGGCGGCCGCGGCGCCGGCCATGGCCGCGGCGGCGTCGGGGTCGACGGGGACGGCCGCCGCCGCGGGGCGGGCGCCACGGGGCCGGCGCTGGCGAGGCGCGCGGCGGCCTCCCTCGCCGGCGGCGCCCTCGGCGCCGGCTTCCTCGGAGCCGGCGCGCGGCTGCCGGCCGCCACGGCGGACCGTCGCCGGCTTGGGCTCGTTGGCCGCGGCCTCCACGGCCGCCGCGGTCGCGGTCGACTCGGGGTGCTTGGCCTGCAGGTGCCGGCGGAGGCCCTGCTGGCTGGCAAAGGTGCGGTCGCACTCGGTGCAGGCGAAGTCACCGGGCGGCGCGTCCTCTGCGCGGCGGGGGCGGCGCTCCCGGCGGGGCTTGGGCGCCTGAGTGCCGTCGCCGCCAGCCGCGGCATCGGCAGCCGGGGCCTCGTCGTCGCTGTCGCGCTGCACCGACACACCGTGCACGTCACGCATGTGCGCGCTGTACTCGGCTCGGTCGAAGCGGGTGCCGCACTCGGCACACAGGTTTGTCGCCATGTTCGGCCTGAGCGGAGGGGAGGGTGGGCGTGCGTGTCTCGGCATAACCGGCAACGGGACCGGCTCACGTCGGGCAGCAACGAGCTACAGCGACGAAGGGGAAGTCCATGCTGTTCAAAGAGCGTGCCGCCGAGCAGGACTGGTTCTGCACCGGAACCGGCAGCAGCAAGTCCGTTGCGCCAAGCCATGCGCGTGATCCCTGTTGCTGTGCACGTCACTGACGTCATCCGACACGTTGGATGGTCACTTACAAGCTGTCGCTGGCAGGGCCGGGCACAGGAGACCTCCTCCGTAGACTAGAACCTAGTCCGTTGTTTGTCGGCGCACGGCTGGAATTATTCTGACCGTATGAGTTGTATTGTGACGTTACGCTATATGCAGATGTATGCACGGGGCCTTGGTTATAGGGTCCTTGAACGCAATCGCCATCCCGGCACGGTGGGAAGTGCAGCGTCTAGCCGTTCCCCAATAGCACACTCAAGCTCCATATTTTACAATAAAAGACATGCTTACGATGGCGCACCATCGCCACGCGCTGACCCCCGGCGCGCATTGATATCACAGACGCGTAGAGCTGCAGGTGGGCCTCTTGGCCTAGTGCAAACAGTTTATTATCCAGTAACAAACAGCAAAGGCCAGCTGCTTCCGACGACCCAGCGCCCTAGGGCCCTCGCCTCCACAGCCCCCTCTGGGCCTCGCGTGACGCCCCTCCCCACCACACTCCCACCGCACTAACCAAACCACTGCGGCAAGCGCCGCAGCCGGACAGCATGGGCATCCCAGGCTTCAACATCTGGTTCTCGGAGAAGTATGCCAAGACGTATGTGCCGCTGGGCAAGGTCCGTGTGGACCATCTTTACATCGACCTCAACTCCGTGCTGCACACGGTCATGCGGCGAGGTGGGGCCGGGCACGCCTCGCGGCAGGGACGCTCATGCCCATGCCCTGGCCGCTCTCATACTTCGTGGCCCATGGTGGTCAAAGATGGGCTGCATCCCGCCTTGTCACCAGCCGGGCCAACACCCGTCCCCACTAGTGGCCGCGTCCAACTGTCGCCCTCCTCCCCGCCTTCCTTTCCCCCTCGAGCACTTGCCTCCTCGCCCCCTCACCCTACCCTTGCCTGCCAGCCAAGAACCACAACCATTTCCACAAGATGCTGCACAAGCGGCTGCACGCCATCCTGGACGCCACGCAGCCCGCCAAGAGCGTCATGATTGCGGTGGACGGGCCCGCGCCGCTGGCCAAGCTGCTCACGCAGCGAGACAGGCGCAAGGTGGGGCGCAGGAGGGGAAGGGAGGGGAAGGGAGGGGAAAGGAGGGGAAAGGGAGGGAAAGAGAGGGAAAGGGAGGGGAAAGGAGGGGAAAGGGAGGGAAAGGGAGGGGAAGGGAGGGGGAGGGAGGGCGAAGGAGGAAGGAGGTGGAAGGAGAGGGAGGAGCATGTGCCATGGGCGATAGGCGTCTCCTTCGGCTGCCTTTCTTCCTGCTTACTTGGTCGCATGTCGCCTTCCTCACGCCGCGGGCTGTGCCGCGGTCGGTGTCGTCTTCCAGCGCCAGTGGCGCTCCGCTCGGACAGCTCCCTTCAAAGCAGTCGACCTCTCCGCACCCTTCAGCTTGGAAGCTTGAGCCAGCGCGATCACAAAACAGTACACTCCCCATTCTCGACATCTCGGCACCCCCGCCGCGGCGGCCTGCCGTGCGGCCTGCCCCGCAGAAGACGGGGCGCGACGTGGACGAGGGCGAGACGCTGACGGGTGTGGCCATCACCCCGGGCACCACCTTCATGCTGGACCTCACCCACTCGCTGGCCTACTACTGCTGCCTCAAGGTGGCGGCGGGCGGGCTGGGGAGGGGGCTGTGCCTTGGGGAAAGCGTGCGGACAACCGCGTGTGGTGTTGGGCGGGGAGGGGCGCCCCCAGGGGTGTCGTGTGGGTAGGGGCGCCGCTGGGGTGTGGGGAGGGCAGGGGCGCCCTTGGGCAGGAGCCGGGCGGCGGCAGGAGCAGAGCGCCGCGAGCTGCTGCGTGCCATGCCGTGGGGCTGTGCTGCGGGGGACCGCGGCAGCCAGGGCAGCACACGCATCACACGCCGCTCTCGGCCTGGTCGGGGAGCCCCGTACACACGCCAGTGGCTCAGCTCGGGTACCCACAGCCCGACAGTGAGCTCCGTGGCAGAGCCGCGACGCCAGCCGCCAGCGGTGCGTGCGCTCTCACACGCTGCTGCCTCGCAACCCCCTGGGCCCCGCAGCTGTCGGCCCGCCGCTTCCGCCACCTGGTGTTTGAGCTGTCGGACGGCACTGTCATGGTGCGGCCGGGGGCAGGGCGGCAGGGGGGCGGAGAGAGGGGGCGGGAGGGGGCGGGGGCCGTGGCGTCCTGCCTCTGTGCGCCTGCCGGGGTGCTCGAGGAGCTGGGCGGCAGCCCAGCAGGCATGCCGCCGCCAGGCGCCTGGGCGCGCAGGAGCGCTGCTGCGCCCCAACGCCTTGCTGACGCCCGCTGCTCGCCGCAGGGCGAGGGCGAGGTCAAGGTGCTCGGCCGCCTGGCGCGGCACTGGCACCCGGAGGACCCCAACGACACACACGGTGCGGCTGGGCCGCGTCAGGCCGTTCGCGGGACTCGCTGGGAACATCGTCCCCTCTTTCAGCGCGTCGCTGCCGCGGCCATGTGCTGGCAGCTTCCCCCCTTGCGTCCTTGTCCCCCTGCGCGCTCCCTTCCCCTCCCTCCCTCCCCGCGCTCATCCAGGGCCCGCTGTCCCGCCCCCATGCCCAATGCAGCACGCCACGCCCATGTCCTGCAGCGAAGCCCCTCACCCGTCCCGCCACCATCCGCGTCCTCCCTTTCCCATTCCTCGTCCCTCCCCCTCCCGCAGTCATCCTGGGCGACGATGCCGACCTCATCCTCATGGCCCTCACCTCCTACAAGGTGGGCACCCCTGCGGCCCACAGCCCACAGGGCCGTGGCCGCGCCCTGTGCCGCCACCCCGCCGGCCTAGCTCCGGCGAAACCGCTCCCGTGATCAGCTTTCTGACGCAGCAGCACCGAACGTCCTCCTGCCGCCGCCCTCTTCCTCTCACGCCCTCCCAATGTTCTTCCCGTCCCCTTCCCCACCCCGGGCAGGCCAACCTGTATGTGGCCAACAGCGGCCTCAACGACGGCCGCCTGGACGCCCGCCTGCCGGTCTTCTCGGTCAACCTGCTGCACAACCAGTGGGCCGCGGGGCCGCTGGCGCCGCTGCTGGCCGGAGGCCAGGTGCGCGCGGAAGGCTGGCAGGCATACGCCCGCCTGCCCGCCTGCCCGCCTGCCCGCCTGCCCGCCTGCCCGCCTGCCCGCCTGCCCGACTCTCTGCACCCCAGCCCTTCGGCGCCGTGGGTCTGGGTGTGGTTAGCGGATGCTAGCTGCCCGCCGGGCTGGGGCGAGCCGCTGCGTCCCACACCGCTTGGTCCGTGCCTGCGACTTGCACACGCGACACCAGCTCCACTAGCTTCGCCCCTGCCCTGCCCCCGCCCCCCCACCATCATTTTCCTGTTGTCATCCCTCTCTTTGGGCCCCCTCCCTTCCGCTGCATGCCCCCTCCCGTCCCTCCCTGTGCAGCCGCTGCAGTCGGTGCTGCTCAACGCCAAGCTGGACCTCACGCTCATCGCCATCCTGGCCAAGGGCAACGACTACCTGCCTTCCGTGCGAGGCGTGGGGCTGGAGGGTGAGCCCCGCAGGCCCCCCGCCCGCGCCCACAGCCTGGCACGCAGCGAACCGCTCCTCCCGACAGCGGTCGCTCAGAGCCGCTCGACGGAGCCAGGCTGCACGGCCGGGCTTTGGGCGCCACGCTCCGGCGCTGTGCGGCTGCGGCCGTGCGCTCTCCTGGTGTGCTGCTGTCCTAACTCCGGACCGCGGGCCCACCCCTGCCCCACCCCCAGGCGGCGGCGGGCTGTGGCCCACCTACCTGCAGCAGGTCGCCAAGTACAGGTGGGCGGGGGGACCCGCCAGCAGCCACCGGCGCCGCCCTGTCGCCTGCGCGCCAGGGGCACGTGGCGGCGTGCAACGCCCCGGCAGGCGCAGTGAAGCGCACCGATGCACGCACCTTGCTGACGGCCCCTGCGCGGCACGCTGCCATCACAGGGGTGCCGGCGCCGAGGCCGCGACCCCCAGGGCCGCGCCGGGCGCCGGCGGCAGGGGCCGGGCCTCGGGCGGCTGCGCGCTTGGCGCGAGCGGCAGCGTGACTGTGGTGGACCCCGCCAGCGGGGCGCCCTGCCTGGACGCGGCGTCGCTGGCGGGGCTGCTGCGAGCCGCCACGGGCGGCGCAGGTGGGTGGGCCGACCCCGGGCGTGCTAGTTGCGGAGCTAAGCGCACCAGGCCCGGGCGAGTGCTGCCCTTTGTCGCCACGCGTTTTGGGCGGCGCAGGGCGATGGGGCCGGCGCAGCGCCGGTTGTCTGATCCCTGATCCCTGTGTCCCGTGCCCCGGAACCCCACCTCGCTCCGGTCGCCCTCGCAGGCGGCCCCTCGTCCAGCGGCTCCGGCGAGTGGCTGGGCAGCAAGGCGGCCGCCGACCCGCGGGCCTACCTGCGCGGCTGCGTGTGGCTGCTCATGATGTACCTCACCGGGCAGTGCCCCGACTACCGGTGAGTGGGAGGGAGGGACGGGGAGGGAGGGAAAGGGAGAGGAGGGGGTGTCGCGAGCGGGCGGGGGGGGACGGGCGGGGGAGAAGCGCCCTCCAACCCTCAGCCCCCGCCCTCCACTCCTCAGCCCCAGCCCTGCTCTCTCCGTTGATTCCCACCCACCCCCACCCCG
The DNA here is from genome assembly GCA_001662425.1 of Chlamydomonas sphaeroides. Classification (NCBI taxonomy): domain Eukaryota; kingdom Viridiplantae; phylum Chlorophyta; class Chlorophyceae; order Chlamydomonadales; family Chlamydomonadaceae; genus Chlamydomonas; species Chlamydomonas sphaeroides. The sequence continues at coordinate 28,218 of BDDC01000155.1, read as the reverse complement.
CCCCCCAGTTTCTACTATGACGGGGTGGCGCCCTCCGCCTCGGCGCTGGCCGCCGCCTGCGACGCAGCCGTCGCCGCCGGCCACGCCTTCATCAGCCTCGACACCTTGGGCGACCCGCACCCGCGCGCGCAGCAGGTAGGGCCGCTGACGCCTGCCCGCTGCGGCACGCTGCTGCCGCGGCCCTCACCGTCACCCCGGGCCCACCCACGCCCCTACGTTCCTCTCCGCCCTGCCCGCGTGCTGCGCGCACACGAGCTTGCAGCCGCTGCAGCAGCCGCTGCCCGCTGCCGGCCCCTCACGGCACGCCCCCCCTGGCTCCCTCCGGCTGTGGCCCTGGTGCCTCCTCGTAGCCGCTACTGCCCGTGGCCTGCGCGCTGGCGCTGCTGCCCGCCAACTGCAGCCACCTGGCGGCGCCCTGCGTGCGCGGTCTCATGGCCGGGCCCGGCAGCGGCGCCAACAGCGACAGCGAGGGCGCCGCTCCTGCCGGCTCGGGGCCGGGGCCGGGCTTTGACGAGGAGCTGTACGAGGCGCTGTACGGCCAGTGCAGGCAGTGCCGTACGCTGTCGGCGGAGAACGCGCAGCTGCAGCGGGTGAGGGCGAGGGAAACGGGCGAGGGGTCATTGCACGCACGCACGCTACAGTCGGCTTCGGGGCCTGCCGACATGCAAAAATGGACCTGATGGACGTCCCTGCTCCCGGTGCTGCCGTCATCCGCAGAAGACGCAGGCCACGCGGCAGGCGCGCACGCTGGCGAGCAAGCGGCTGGAGGCCGTGCGGTCCGGCACCGCTCCCTTCGGCGAGCCGCCGGAGCAGCAGTTGGCGGCCGAGGTGGAGGAGCTTGAGGCCGAGGTCGAGGTGTGTTGCGGGCCGGAGCGCGGCAGCAGTGCGGGGCGGGGGCCCGTCGAGGCTGGGCCCGCAGCAGCACGGCAGCGGCACGGAGCGGGGGGGCGAGCGGTGAGGCCCTTTCAGCAACGCTGCACGGGAGGCTGCTGCAGTCCCGGGCTCCCAGCAGCTGCCTTCGACCGCGCGTGTGCTCCTGTATCGTGTGTGTCAAAGCTCCGTGGCTGCCTATGGGCCCCCGCCCGCCCAACAGCGCGAGCGCGCCGCCATCAATGCGCTGGAGGCTGAGCGCAAGAAGCACATGGCGGCGGCGCACCCGTACCGCCGCTTCCCCGTGGAGCGACTGGAGGAGGCGGCCGGTGAGGCGGCGGGGCTCGGCGGTGTGTTGCGGGCCCCCCAAGCACGCTGCGTGTCGCGAGCTCCTTGCCGGCACAATGCTGCTGGGGGTGCATGCGGCAACGCCATCTCAGCCTGGCTGTCTAGCAAAGCGCACAGCCTGACGGCTGGCGTCTGCTCCCTCGTAGAGGCGGCGCTGGCGACGGCTGTGGTGGAGGCACACGAGAGGCCCGCCACCACGTTCGGCAGGTGCGGCCGGGTCGGAGGGCGCGGCGGGTGCTACTTTGACCCTTCCTTCGCTTCAAGAGCTGCTGCGGCAGCCGCCGGCTGTGTATGTCTTTGGCGCTCCCGCCTTTGACCACCTCGTGACCTGCGACGCCCAAGTCACTGATATTGTGGGCCCTCCGCTTGGGCGACCCGCCATATCGCGTCCCTCAGACCGCTGGTGCTGCGCGCCTTTGACGGGCGCCAGGAGGCAGCGGCCTTCATTCGCTCGCAGTCGCACCACCCCCCGCAGCAGCAGCAAAGCCACAGCCACCCCCACAGCGGCCAGCAGCAGCGGCACGCCTCGACGCTGTCTGCCGGCGCTGCAGGCCGCCCCAGCAGCGAGTATGACGCCATCTACCGCCCGCCACCGCCGCCCTTCGCCGTGGATGGCGCGGCGTACTTGACGTCCATTGTACGACAGGTGCGGTGCCGTATGGCAGGCCAACGTATACGGTGACATCACATGTATATGATATGTTTGCGACTGCGCCCTTGGCTGTGCCCCCATGCTTGCCGCCAAAGATTCTACCCGCATCTGTCTGACCCCTCGTGTTGCCGTACCGTGCCGTCCCGTACGGCGCCCGCAGGAGGTACTGTACGACGAGTTCGGCAGCGGACAGGCTCTGACGCTGCGGCTGGCGCCCGCGGGCGAGGAGGTGCGGTACCTGTCGCAGCCCGCGCCCGCCTCGCCGCCAGCGCCGTCCGGCCGGCAGTCGCACCAGCAGCGGCCTCAGAGCGGACCGGGCAACGCCGGCGCGCGGCCGTACCGGCCAGCAGCCCCACCACCCCGGCCGGTGGCCAAGCCGACCGCACCCGCGGCACCAGCGCATGTGGGTCCAGGGACTGCGGCCGCGGCTGAGGCGGCGAGCAAGCGGGCTCGCCAGCCGCCCCAGCACGGGGCACAGCACGAGCAAGGGGCCGCGAGCGACGACGCTGCTGGCAGCGGCGCGCCGGCCGCCGCGGCTCCCAAGCGCAGGGGCCGGAAGCCCAAGGGCGCGAGTGCAGCACAGGCCAACGACGCGGCTGACGCGGGCGCCGGCTTTGACGCGGGCGGCGAGGCGGAGGCAGGGCCGGGCGCGGTCTCGGCCAAGCCCGCGAGAGGGAGGCCGAAGGGCAGCAAGAACAAGAGCACCGCAGCAGAAGGAGCCGACGCGGGCGGCGGGGGCGGAGCCAGCGGGCCGTCGGCGGCAACACCGCTCGCGGCAATGCCGGGCCCTCCGCCGCCCATGCCGAGCAGTCGGTTGCTGCGGACGGCGCTGGGGGTGGCGACGACGGCGGCGCCAGTCGCCGGGCTGGGCCCCTCGTCGGGTGCTCCGCATGCGTACGGCGCCTCTTCGGAGGCGCCGTACTGGCCGGGCGCACAGCAGCCGTACGCCGCATACGACACCTACGGGCAGCAGGCGCCGTACGCCGTTCCGCAGGCGTACTCCTCCGCGACCGCACGCTACAACCCGCTGGCGCAAGCACCGGCCGCCTCGAGCAGCAGCCCCTTCGCCAGCCCGCCGTACGCCTTCGGCGGCCAGGCACCGCAGCAGGTATCCCTGGCGCCCCAGCAACAGCCCGGCGGTGTGTACGGCACGTACAGCACGTACGGCGGCCCGGTGGCGCCGGTCCAAGCCCAGCCGCGGCCCGTGGTGTACCGCCCGCCGTCGCCGCCGTCGACTGCCGCCGCGGCCGCCGCGCAGGGCCGCGCCCGCCCCTCGGTTGGCCCCGGCGGGCGCTGGTGTTGAGGCGACAGCCGTGGTTCCAGGGTTGTAGCCTGGCGGCGTAGCAAGATGGCCTTGGGCGGATGTGAGGGCTCATCCGCTGGCAAGCCGGGCGGCAGGGGGGCGCGGAGGCGCGGATGTCGCGGTGCGACGCCACCTTACATGGCGTGGGCAGGCGGGCAGGTGTGCTGGGATGCAGGCAAGTGCGGGCCGTGCTTGCTGGCCGAACGTGGTGCGGGGCGCTGCTTGCGCGCAAGGGCCCACTGTGGTTGGGCCGAGCAGAGGCTGCCGCCGGCAGCAGGCGACCGGCAGGCGGCGGGCAAGCTGGGCAGAGCGGTCAGGCTGCTGGCGGCCCATCATGTATACGTGCCAGGAGCTGGTGGGCGTCGCGGTACGGCCGGCGCGCACGCCGGTCGGCTGTCAGTATGTATGCCGCGTCCAATGGCCGCCGCCGGCATGCCCGCACCGCGCTCTGGTTGTAACGTGTGGCGCAGTGCGGCGTATGGAGTCCGGTGCGTGCGCTGCTGAGCATGACGAGCCGTGCTGACACGACAACCAGCTACAGCACGTAAAGGCCCAACCCCCAGCAGAGCACGAGCGCTCTTGATTCGCAGTTGTTGATAATTCGCTTTTGGGTTGATGAAGAAAGTTGTATGACTAATAAATAGATCTAGAACTGATTTGAGTACACCGGAGCAGAGCCGCCCTGCAGGGCACCCAGCTGGGTGAAATTAACGAAGAATCTGTCATGACACAGCATACGTGCCACCTGTGCTAGCGCCGCACCCAGGGCGCACCAAAGGGCCAGGTCCCAGCAGCCGTGGCACGCCCCCGCCAGCAGCCGAGTCGGTATGCTGGTGTCTTGTTTGAGGCTGAGGCGATCTGCACACTCGACTGCTGCCATCTATCAAGCAAGTAAGCTAGGCAGGAGGGTGGTGTTGAACGTGTTG
>BDDC01000155.1:0-20484 GCA_001662425.1 Chlamydomonas sphaeroides | reverse complement strand
TGCGGCTGTGCGGCATACCTGAGCGCGTAACGGCGCGTTATCCAGCCAAACATGTTGAGGGGGTCCGTCCGTTGGCTGCTACTGGCGCGGGGCCACGACATCCCAGCCCACCCCAACGCAACGGGAACCGTACCTGTATGTGGAATAGGGTTGGTTGTTTGCGAACAAACATGTTACAAATGATGAGCTCGTGAATGGAAATGCCTGCGAGGCACGCAAAACAAACACGCCCATGCCCCCCCGGCCCCCTGGCCTCTTCATTATTCACCCTGCCCCCTGCCGAAGCGTGTCCCGAAGGGTCCCGGCCACCATACATGCATGCTCCTTAACTTGCGCGCAAGCGGCGCTTTCTTCCTTTGTTATGTAGGGCGAGCCCTCGCACTGCGTTGCGGATTGAGTTGCGGGGTTAGCTGCGAGGTCCCGGCGGCGCTGGCAAGGGTTGGCTTAATCCTCGCTCCTAGCTGAACCCTATAGATACTTCTGCTGCATGCACGCACACGCAATCGGCTTGCTTCGAGCGAGCGAGCGACAAGCTGCCCCGTACGTGGGCTTAACCAGGGGGCCCCCCCTGGGCTTAACGCAGGTGTTAAGAATCACACCGTTATCTAAACATGGAGGCTTACGCATATCTGCTAAGCCGTGCATACGTGTGGCGCAGTGTCGCGTCGATGCAACTGCTGAAACCAAGCGTGAACTTAGCGCCCCGCTACAGAATTGTATCGATACTTGGATTGATCAGCAGCGTCGGCCAGCCATGCGTGTGCGCGCGGTTTTGGATAACACGCACGGTTTCGCCTCGAGTTCAACGCGATACGGCTTCGCTTGCGTAATTGTGGTGGACTTGGTATTGGCATGTTTCTTACGAGCAGTCGTGCGAAGCCCGGACAGGGCAGGAGGTCGAAGCCTTCTGCGCGCGTGTGTAGAGCTCACCAACGCCGGTTTGCAAGTCGCGGCGTGTCCACCCGCCCGCCCCGCCCCGCCGGCCAATCCCCGTTGGCTCGTACCTCACAGCGTCTTCCTCCGCCTCCGCGCCGGCTAACCAGCATTAGCTCGCGCCCTAGTGCCCTGCTAACCAAGTTAAGGCGAGTACCAGGACGGTTGAGAACAACTCTGTACCGACCGGCGGCATCCCCTGCTTTTGACTACCCCACGCAAGGAGCCACTTTAGCCCCTGGCGCGTAGTGGCTTTGGCTAGACTTCCGCACTTCCCGGTACAATTGGTATGCAACTTAATGGCATATTGCTCGGTGTCCATATCGGGCGGCGATGCATGGTCACGAGGCCGCGTGAGCACCAGTTCTGGTCTACGTTGCGCCCTGCTGGGCGTACTCATGGCGCCATGGGGCTCGCTCTGGAGGCCGCCGCGGACTCTGAGCTGGAAGTGCTTGGGCGCGCGCATCTCTGGCTGGTGAGGCAGCCGGAGGGGATGTGGCAACAGGTATTGTATGTCGCGTACGTACCTCGTGGCCGTCGTCGCCCCATGGATTGTGGCCGCCAGTTGCTGTTCCAGGCCAAGTCTGAGGCTGCCCCACGCCATGCCTCGCCGGGGGCGGTGCGATGCATAGAGACTCCGACTGAGGCTGACTCCCCGGTCGGTCTGGATGGTGTTATTCAAGGCTCTGCGTCTGCTGCAGCGGGGATGTCATAATGGGATCCGCACGACCAGCCGGCATCCCTTTTGGGCTGCTTCCGGCCAGGCCTCTTACTTTTACACAAACGTGGAATTCATCAAAGTCTACCAGGCTGCGTTTCATGGCCCGCCAGATGCATGGCCGACCCGGACTCGGTCTGGGACTGTGACTGGGTCTCCGATGGCTGGGATATCCTGCCTATCGCCCCGAGAGCCGCTCCAACCTGCGGCGACGCTGACTTCAATGCCCTAGCAAGAAGGAATGGGGGTGCGAAGAATGAAGAATGTATGAAGGCAAGAGCCTGTGACAAGCCGAGTTGAAGCACGCACGAAAAACACGAGTACCCGGACGAGGGGGTTACGGCGTCCTGGCTGGGTTATCGTGCAACAGACCACTGGCCCCTGAAAACAGTGCTGCCCAGCAAAGCCGGCCCTTGGTTTGTGAAGGCTGGACTGGTTATGTTGTTGTAGGCGACACAACGACGTTGTGTAGCCAGTGTAGCCGTGACGAGCAGACGCATGGTCCTCGGCTCATGTTGGTGCGGCACTGCGGCTAGGCGAAACGCGCCCCTTCATGGATACAGACCTGATACGTGTGAAATCGGCATCGCAGACGGCCGGCCGAAGAGGGACTGAAGTGACGCAGTGTTGGACGGCAACTGGCGGCGGAAGGGCAAGTAAGTAAGGGCAACGCAGTTAGTAAGGCAATGAGCAACATACAGGCGACGCAAAGAGTAAGGCATCCCCGTGGAGGAACCGAGGCAGGTGCTACGAGGTCGAGGTAAGCCCGCTGTACCTCAACTCTATTCTATTCCTGGTGACCACCAGGGGAGACCCCTGGTGACCACGCATGCGCCGGGAGGGGTTACGGCATGTGTAACTGCCCGCGACAGCAGGTAAGCGCGTGTACGCCACGCCATTCGGTCATGAGGACCGGCCTGGGGGCTAGGTAAGCGGCGATGGGGCCTGGTGGCGATATCTGGAAGCGAGGTCACGGTGCCCATGCCGCGCCACATCCAAGACCGGCCTTAGGGAGAGGGAGAGGGAGCACATGCCAGGCGGGAATGGAAACGCGGGTGGAGCATGCTGCAGTAGCAGCAGCATAGCAGCGGTGATGAATTACATGCGCGCAGGGGTGGGAGGTGTGGGGAAACTAACGTGCAGGTGGGGAAGACTGGTGACCAGCTGTGCGTGGATGGAGAACGCGGTGGCGAGGGGTACGAGGGGTACGAGGGTTGTGCTATCCTTCGACTGAACAATGGTCGCAACCGCCGACCAACTTGTAGCCTACCGCTGGCCAGGTTGCAACAGGGATGGGACCCAAGATCCAACCGCAAGTTTCCTTGGCCGCAGAACATGATCATGAAACTCCCGCAGACAGAAGCTCCGCGAGCTCAGCGAGATATCATACATATACAGTAGATACGCAAGCTAAGCATACACGCGCAACATACATATGCGCTAAGCAGCGCGACTTCTGCTGTGGACGCCGAGGCGCGGCCTCGAGTGCCGCTACAACAGCAGCGGCGTTACAAACGATGAGGTGGCTATGTTCTTCATGGCCTTGGCTTCTGCTGGCGCTGTTCGTAGAGCCGATGCTGCCGTCCGCGCAAACTACACAGTGTGAGCAACTCGCAGCAAGCATGGCATTATAATGTTGCCAATATGTATCGCTGCTTCGGCAAGGATGTTGTGCACCTGCCTGCCCTTCTTCCGCTCCTTAACTGCGCAGGGACCGTCAGCCTGCAGAACTATGCCGAGCAGCAAGCAAATGCGTCTGAGATATATGAAGGCCTCGTTGTGCTACGCATCACAGGGACAGTAGTTGCCCCCACGAACCGGAGCATTTGCAGGCGCGTATGCATGTGCTCGTTGCTGCTCGGCTAGCTACTCGATTATTAGACCATACCCACCGTGCGTGGGATCGAAGGCTCGAAAGTCGAGGGAAGAGCGGGGGTCGTCGCTTCGCGCGCGCACGAAACCGTCTGTGCATGCCCGCCGGAACACTTGCCAGGAAATAATGCAATTTCAGTTATCTGCGTGCAAATTGCAATGCCTCGCACTCGAGGCATGTCCGACGACGTTGTCAACTACCCGACGTGAACAGTTTGGCTGGGCACTGTCCAGAAAGCACAGTGCGAGGGAACGCCTTGCGGAATTCGGTTGGTGCGGGGTTGCCGCGCAAACCGCCTTCGGCGGCATGAAAGCTCACTCCTTTGCCTGTGACACTTGCGTGCCGCCGCAGCGACGGCTTCGATGACAATGATGCAAGAGTAGTGTGCCGGCAGCTCGGTCTGCCTTGGAAGCGTGAGTCGCTCGGGGGTCGCTCGGCGGTGGGATGGGTGGCGGACGTTATGCGTGGATGTCTAGGATGTCAGCGTAGTCGTTGGCACGCGGAGGCGAATGAAATGGCAGGGCGGCATGCGTCCGTGATGCTCTCTGCCTATGGGTAAGCGTGCGGAAGGCCGGCGCCACCCTGGCGGACCGCCGTGGCACTCGGCCACGTGCACCGCAGTAGAGTGGGGACCGGGCTTACTTGCTGCATACGCCGTTGACCCATGTCCTGTTGCGGCGCTGGGCATGACGCAGGCGCTTCTGCGGTCGTCACCGATGCGTGGTCATACTACACGGTACGGGGCAGGGCGGCGGGCACGCTGTAGACACGGCTGCCAAGGGTACGGGGCGGGCGGGCGGAGTAAGGGCATGCTAGGCATGCCGTAGCAGAACGGCAGCGGCCATCTAGTCGAGCACATAACTGGACGTCACTGTCATGCCGGCATTATGGCAAAGCGGGTCGACCAACCCTTCAGTCTTCGCTCCTGGCGCTTGATGGTTAAGCTGCACCCGTGCTCGCACGGCGGCCTTCGGGTGCTGACCTGCCTGCGCTGGCCCGTGCGTGCTCCTATCCTTCCCCAGGCGGCAGGCGGGATCGGCGCCGCTGTTGGCGTGGTGCTCGGGTCAGGGACAGCTGCACAGCTGGTGAGAAGTGCAGCTGGCGGGTCACCACAAGTGTGACGCACAGCTAGCGTGGCACAGCTCATGCAGCACGGCGCCACGTGCTGTGCCCTAGCTCAGCGTTAACTACTCTACGCCGCCTACCCACTGCTCCGCGCCCCAGACCACTCTACGGGCCTACATCCCTGCGGTGCGGTGGCTTCCATGCGGCTCCGGCTAGCTGGCTGAGACCCGGGTGCTAGTCTTGCTGCTATGCTGTGGAGCGCCCCCAGCTGTGCCGCACTCAGGGGCGCGCCGTGCGCACACTTGCCTTGCCAGCAAGTATGGAGTAGGACACGCACTCGCTGGGATGCACAAGTGGCTTGGAGGGGCCCTCGACCGCCATGCAGGTTTCGTGGACGCTAGCGGCAACCGGTTTATGGCGGACGTGCCCCTCTCGCTGCGCGACTTCGACAGTCGCTCGCCGGGCGGCTGGTCGTGCGTTCCACAGGGATGCCTGCCTGCCGGCTAGCGCCATGCAGAGGTTGCCGCTGTGCTGCCCATGCACGCCCTCAGATCGGAGTGTACAAGCTCGGCTGCCTTGGCAACGAGTCCAGCATCAACGACTGCCGATGGTGCGCAGCTGGCCTCTGCTGGCCCGCACCGAGCTGCGGCCGAGCAGGCATACGCGTGGCGACTAGTGCCCCGCCCCGCCCTGCCACAGTCTCGCTTCTTGATGCTTCGGGTGGTCGGCGTGGGGTCTCCCCATACACGGCTGCCCTCCTGAATGCGACATGTGTTTTACATGCAGCGTCGTAACCACTTCCTTTTTCTTGGTGCTTGCTCCACCTACAGGGACGCATGGACTGCTGTGGACAACGGCGACGCAACCGGAAACTCCACGGCGTGCGCTATCACTTCGGCTGTTGGCGTCAAGTGCTATGACGGTGGGAGTCGCGCGAAGAACAGGAGGTCCTGCCGGGTGCAAGGAGCAGGAGGTCCTGCCGGGCGCCAGTCTTGCTGCTCACCCTATCAAACCCATCGCCCTTCCGCTTGCTCTGGTGTCCGCCAACCCTCGCAGATGAGTACTCAGGTACGTGCTGCAAAGGGGTCTGCCGGAATGTGCTGTCAGGGCAGTGCCGCTACATGTCACAAGCCCCTGTGGTGGCGGCGCCTTGCGCAGCCCTTCGCGAGCCTCCTGCTGCTGTGGCTCGTACTTTCCAACCTCGCCCGCAGTCCGCCTTATGACCAACACTTCAACAACCGCCACCGCCCGCCTCAACAAGGAGGGCCGCGTGGAGTACTGGCTGGACAAGGGGTGAGAGAGAGCCGCGGCATGTCGCGAGCTGCCGACTGGATGGGCCGCTCTGCCGAACGCTGCATGCCCTGCGCGAACCGCGGGGGCAGGGCTTGCCGGAGAGGGCTTCATGGAGAGCCAGCCGGCCGCGCCCTGTCCGCGAGCAGCCCCGTGCACGTGTATCCTGCGCTTCAGAACATTGGCCGATAAAATCTTGCACCAAAGCACGGGGGCGGTTCTAGTCATGCGGGCCTCTTCCACGGGCCCCGACCGGACCGTTTCACCTGCATTGTCCGACCGGGTTACTCCGCAGTCACAGGTTGCCTATCCAATTGCACAGCTCACCACACCTGCCTACCCCCGCGCCCGCGCAGCTGGGCACTGGTGGGCGACCGCGGCTTCAGTCGGGATAGCGCCCAAGTCATTTGTCGGCAGCTGGGGTTGCCGTGGAAAGGTGCGAAGGGCTGTTTGCGTGGGGCCTGCATGCAGATGAGGCTAGGGGGCTGGTGCCAGTGCCCATGCTCCATCCAAGCAGCGCAGGTTAATATCCAAGCGCCTCGCTGCGAGCGCAGGTGTCAGGCTCATCGCCGGTGGCCTGCAGCCGTACGGCAGAACCACAGCCTCGATCAAGACAGACAGTGAGTGGTGTGCGCGCCGCTTGCTTGGGGCGCATGTGATGCTCCTTGTCATCCCGGTCGCTCTGGCCAACGCCATCTCCCGTCGTACCTGGACCCTGCCCGTGCCCCCAGTGCTGCGATGCGCCGGCACGGAGTCGACCATGGGTCTGTGCCCTCAGCAGCCGCCGAGCACCACCACGCCTAGCAACCCGGTCTCGCTGCAGTGCTTTGAGCCGGACTTCACCCCGCGCCTGGTCGGCGGCAGCCATCCGTCAGAGGGCCGTCTGGAGGTGTACGTGGACGGCACTTGGGGCACCGGTGAGCGGCCGGCACTCGCATTGTGCGGTTTTCAAAGGCTGTCGAGTTGAATTGTCTATCTGTCGATATAAACAGTACTAGATACGAGGGGTGTGAGGGACATTATAGCACAGGACCTGGGAGGCAGACCTCCCTGCTGCGCTCGCTCATAAGGGTATCCCTGCGATGCTACGATTCGCTTTTACCGCCATGTACTTCACCTCTCGGCTCCTTGGCGCCTGCTGCTCCCCCTCCCTGCAGTATGCAGCAGCAACTTCGACATCTCGGCTGTCCTCACCGTGTGCCGCCAGCTCAACTGGTGGACCTCCGAGGCCAACGGTGCGGCGCCGCGAGGGGCGGCGTGGCGACAGGCGGCCACGCTCACGCACGCAACCGAGATAATCGGAGCTTGACACCATGCGCTTCCCTGCATCGGCCCACAGGCGCGACATTCCTGGCCTTCAGCAACAGCTCCGCGGCTGCGTTCGCGGGCCCCCGCCCCGACAGCGCGGCTCAGCCCATCCTGATGCAGCTGCGGCAGTGCCCCGTGGACGCCGAGAGCATCGAGGAATGGTGCGAGGCGCTGACTGCGAGCACGCACGTCCAGCGCAGCCCGACAAAGCGCGCTGCACGCGTGGGGCTTGAGCCTCCCCATCATGCCGCTGCTAACAATCGCCCTTACCTCCCGCCTTGCTGCTGCTGCCGCGCACAGCCAATACAGTCGCAACAATGGCGCGACACCCGTCAACTGCTCCCCCTCGGACGACGTGGCCATCAAGTGAGGGGGTCGCCACACCAGCTGGTTGCTGTGGTTGCGGGCCCTTGTGGGGGCCATGCCAGGGCGCTCGAGGGCGGTCCACTAGGCATCGACCACACCAGGCGGCCTCCACATAAGCGCCCAGCGCCCGACCGTGCAGCAACCCTCGCCTCGCTACGCGTTTCCAACAGGTGCTACAGCCAGCCGCCCATCACCAGCTTGTTCGACACCCGGGCCGTGTGCAGCGACCCCTGGGTGAGGCCAGTCGGGGCACAACTCCTTACTATACTTACATATATGTTTCTTTGAGCTGCTAGCCTATGTGCGCGCCGTGCGCATGAACCCCTGGGTGTTTCCTCTCCACGCGATGACCGCCGCATCGCGCCGCCTGGGCCGCCGCCACCCCAGCCCGTGTCTGGTCACAGTCAGCGGCGCTTGCACTGTGCACCCGCCGGTGCCGAGCGCTTCGGCTGCCGTCGAGTGCACGTGGCCACTAGCAGCGAGCTGCACCGCCAGTATGGCTGCACCGCTAGTATGGCTGCACTGCAGGCCACGCGTAACCCAAGCACCCGCCTGGCTGTCTGTCCGCGTGAACCGCTGCAGGGCTCTCAAGTCTCCGTGGTGCCCACCTCTGGCGCCACCACGCTCCTCATCGGAGAGTTCGACGACGCCGCAGCCGCAGCCACCGACGGGCGTGCGCAGGTGACACCGCCTGCTTGACTCCCCCCCTCGCGCGTGTGCTCCTTGTTATGCCCCCTCCCCGCTCGTGCGGGCATGATGTTCTGTGACGCACTCGCTGCTATGCCACATCACTTCTCATTCCCCGCCTCGTTGCTCTCCCGCCATCTCCTCCCCGGCCCTCCGTCTCAGGACGCGCTGCTGCTGCGCTACACGGACGACGGCAAGCTGCTGGGCTACGCGGCGCTGGGCCGGCCCTGGTCCAGCTCCTTCCTCAGCCAGAACCCCATCAACTTCGGGCCCACCACCAAGCCGGGCGCCGTGCTGCTGGCGGTGAGCTGGCAGCCTGGGTCCCTGTGTCGAGCGACCGCTGGCTTCCCCCGTGTCCCCAAGCAACACCTCGCGTGCCCCGCCCCCAGGACGTAACGGGCGACACCCGCGACGACCTTGTCCTCCTCAACGACGAGACCATTGTGGTGCGGCTGCCTGCTTGGTGGCGCGGCAGGCTGCTGGCCGCGAGCAGCGCAGCCAGCTGTGGCAGTGTGTGCGCGCGAGCATGGCCCTGCCATTGCGCTGCTGGCCTGGCCCCGCTAGCACCAATAGGCTGGGCTAGGCAGGGCCCGACGCACGCGGCTGCTGGCCATGTCGCCCCGCTGCTGCACAGGTGGCGGCCGCCTCGGGCTCCCGCGACTTTTCGCCGCTCGTCACCTGGCTGGACCTGAGCTTGAGCGCCGACTCCATCGACACCACCAACTCCACTCGCCGCGCTTACATGTTCATTGACGTGACGGGCGACGGAGGTGGGGCATGGGCTACACTCCAGCTGGTGGCCTTGCACGCGCTTGATGAGGACACGCCACCATGTCATTTCGTGCCTCCCACTTCTCGGCCCGCCGGCGCTCAATACGCATATCGCACTTTCGGTCTGCCCCCTCCCCCGCCCTCTCCCCGCGCCTCCCCCCAGCCGCCGACTTTGTATTCTTCGACCGCGACCTCCTCCGCCTGGCTTACTACCCAAGCGACAAGGTCGCGCAGTTCCTGGACGGTGAGCGGAAGGATGGAGCTCAGCCGTCATTCTCAAGTCGACCTAGTCGATAGAGTCTAATGTGTCGAACCGTTATTGTAAAGATGTTATCAGTTTGCAATGGACGTTGAGCGCAGCCAGCGCCAGAGAGGGAGAAGTGGGTGGCCTCGAGAGGTTCAGAAAGCGCCAAAGCTCGCTCGACCTGCTGCACCCTGTTCGCAACGCCGGTGCCCGTGTATGCGCTTGCGCGACCAACTACCAGATGCGGACGGCGGCGGCATCACTTGGTTTGAGCTCAACACCATCTCAGCCCGGTGGGTGCCGTACGTACGGCAGCGCAGCGCTGATTGTGCAGTTTGGTTGGCGCGCCCGTGCCACATGATGCCCCCGGCAGCGCGGAGAGCGGCAGCACGAATGGACTTGGGCGCACGCGCCGCTCTTGAGGCACACAAATGCCCTCGTGAGATCTGTGGCCATACTACGAATCCCACCCCATGGCCTGCAGCTGCGAGAGCCTGGGCGAGGACTGCTTCCTGCTGGCCTCCGACATCAACGGCGACGGCCTGGTGGACGTGGCTGTGGTGCGTGGGTGGGGTGGGCACTGCGCGCACGGGCTGCAACACCGTACGGCTGGGATGGGGGTCGGATGGGGTGCTCCTTAAGCCCCTGTCTCCTGCACCTCCAAGCACCTCCTTGGCCCCGGGGACCGAGTGCTCGCCTACCTCTCAACCTCGCCAACCTCCCCGCTTGCCTCTCCAACCCCAGGTCTACCTGGACCGCCTCACCGCCGACCGCGAGGTCTACCTGGCCTTCGTCGCCACCAGCCCGCCCACGCCGCTCACGTGGCAGACGTCGCTGCCGGTAAGCGGGTCAGCGGCGCCCATCAACCAGGCAGGGAGGCAGGGAGGGAGGGAGGGCTCCAGCGCAGGAGGGCGCACGCCATTGTGAGGGGCCTTTGCAGCAAACCGCCCGCGCCTGGCTTACTAACGTGTTGGCATCCGAACCGCTTCGCCGCTGCAGTCGTACTTTCCGCGCGGCGCCTGCACCTCGCCCTGGGCGGTGATCATCGGCAAATTCGTGGGCAACACCTCGGTGAGCTGCCGTCGTCCGCATCATAGTGATATCCTACTTATGATGACTTTGACTATGATGCGGGCGATCCTTGTACGTGAGGTGTTTTGCCACCAAAGCAGGGAACTGTGGCGCCACGCACGCAGTCCTGCCTCCCTCAGCCCGTGAAGAGCTATGCGGCTTGTTGAACCTTCAGAGCACTAGGTCACCGCGGGCCTTAAAGACCTTCACCTCTCCGCTTGCACCCCATGTGTTGTTCGCCCGACACTACGCTTCATCCCACCAGGTGGCCGGCTACCCGGACGTGGCCGGACAACCGCTGATGGCCTGCCTGTCGTCGTACGACTCGCGAGTGTGAGCGCAGCGCAGCGGTGCTGGATTCCGCGTGTGCGCGCACCCCTTGATGCTGCGCACGAAGTCGGGCAGTCGGGGCGAACGCGCTGCACACCGTGGCTGCACGCTCGTCCCCGCACGCCGGCCCGGGCCCTGCCGCTTACGTGACACGAGCTCCCCGCCCACGCCCCGCAGCTACGTGTCGGGCTTTGACAACTTCTGGGGCGTGCTGCCCGCCGGCAAGCCGCACGTGGTGCATGTGTCGGATGTCAACATGGACGGCCGCGACGACCTGATGCTGTTCACCGAGGTGAGGAAATGGGGTCGGGGCGAGCGATGGGGCCGAGGCCAGTTCAGCTGCTTTGGGGCGCGCGGTGTCTGTGGGTGACGGGTGCCAGGCCCATGGTGCCCACAAACGCCCGCGAGCGTTCTGCGCCAACTCCGTGGTGCCTTCGCTCCCCATTTTGCTGCCCCCAGGGCGGCTCCTACTACATGCTGTCCAACGGCTCCTCCTTCGGCACGCCGCTTTCCATGGCGGAGTTCAACTGGCCCGCCGCCGTCAGCGTCGCCGTCGACCCGCTGCCCAAGCTGGGAGACCCTGACCCGAGTGAGCGCCGCGCACATCGGGCATGTGTGTGTGCTTGCGCGCTCTGCGGGAGTGCACTGGATGGCTACTACGGCGCCGCCTACATGGGGTGCTGGGACATGTGCGAGATAGACCGCTGACGGACGGCGCCGTCTTGTGCCCCTGCCTCTTGTCGCTCCGCAGCCCAAGCCATTGTCGTCGCATCGTGAGCGGGGCGTGCTGCTCAAATGGGGACCCTGGGGCCTGGAGCTACTTGGTTATTTTCGTGCTGGGCCCCCGCTGAGTGTGTGTCCGCCCCCGCAGAGCCCAAGCCGTCATGGCGGCGCCAGTGGAGCAGCGCTGCGGCATCCCCAGCCGCGTCATCGCCTACTTCTCGGTACGGCGCCGGCCCGAGCCGCTGCACGCTGTTTGTGCTTCTAACTGCTTCTGCGTAACAATTTAATGCCAACGGTCTTGCCCACGATCGCGCGCCCACGATCGCGTGCACACGCCCTCCGCAGAACCGCCGTGCTGACGGCAGCGCCGATTGCGCCCGCGCCCGCGCTGCCAACGAGGGCCTGCTGCGCCGCGCCGCCAAGGCCACGCACGTCATCTTCACGCACGTCGTCCCCGACTTTGAGACCATGTCGGTGGTGTTCCAGAGCGAGCGCGACAAGACCACGGTTGCGGCTCTGAACAAGTGAGCGCCCAATCGGCGTGTACATGGCTGGGGCTGTTGTATGGGGTTTTCGTCCCTTCTAATAGCTTTGGGGGTCAGACCTGGTTGGGGTTCAGACTGGTTGGGGATCTTGGGGGTCAGGCCTAGTTGGGTTCGTCGCCTAGCCTCGCCGGCGCATGCTTGTACCTCCCTCCCGCAGGGACCTCCTGGCCATCGACCCGGCCATCAGCGTGCTGGTGTCCATCGGTGGAGAGGGCAACGACGCTGACTTCGCGCGCATCGGTATCAGCGACCAGGGCATCGAGAGGTGGATGAGTCGTGATGAAGTTGGTCTTTGCATTGCGCTCGAGCAATTGCCGGTGCGGGATCGGGCCCGTGCGCGTGCTGCCGCTCACACGTGCCCCCCACTCCCCAGGTTCGCAAATGAGACGCTCGAGTTTGTGAGGCGCTACGACCTGGATGGCGTCGAGTACAGCTGGCCCTCGCTCACACCGTCTCAGGTGGGGGCGCTGGGGGGGGGCCACCTGCCTGGCAGAGCAGCGCCGGGGAAGCGACATCGCCACACTGAAACGCTGCGGCCGCGCCGTCAACGTCTGCGATGGTAGCCCCACACCCAATGCCGTGACAATCGAGCCAATCGTCCCACACCCAAACCGTCTCGTGCTATGCCCACCTTCCGCCATGCAATCACAGCTCGGCCCCTGGGTAAACCTGCTGCTGGCGCTGGCCGCAAAGCTGAGCCCCGCCGGCAAGCTGGTGGCGGTGTCGGTGAGTGTGTTGGGCGACCGCCTGCCTCCTTTCCTCCTGCTGATTTTGCAGGGGCCTCGCGTGCCTGCACAATAGTCGGTCGCCGTGCCGCTCTCGTGGGCCACGGAAGGCCCCACGACACCTTGCGGCGTGCTGACTAGGCTCGCCCGCCCATTGCGACTGCCATCGCTGCGTAGGTGCCGGCTTCCTCAGAGCCCTACCGCGCGCTGCCGTGGGACCGCCTGGACAAGCTGGTGGACATGATCAACGTGCAGGTACGGCAAGCGTATGAACGGCAGCTGGCACGACAGGGTACGGCATGCGGAACTGAGGGGGCTTTTTGGAGGGAGTCAGTGCGCATGTATGTTGGGTGCATTCAGCCACAGCAGCTGTATGGCATTGGGCGTCATTGCCTCGCTCGTGTACGCCATAACCGTTTGTGTTCGTGCTGTTCTGCTGCTGAAGCGGTGCACCCGGCTGCGATGTCGCTGTTGGCCTTACACGCTTAATGCGCATAGCATCTTGAGGTTGCGGCGACACGCCTTTTTCGATGCAACCCGGCCATCTCGTCTGCTCGCGCCGCAGGGCTTTGACTTTGCGGGCGACGAGACGCTGGGCGTGGTGCCGTACATCGAGAGCCCGCTGTTCTCGTGCGGAGAGGAGAACGGCCTCAGCGTCAACAGCGTGCTCGATGCGGTGAGCGCAGGAGATCCCATGCCTGGTGGGGCTGGCAGTGCGCCGCGCGCCGCGCGGTTCACATGGCGTGTCATTCCCGTCCATTGCTTGCTTGGCGGCCGTGCTACACTCAACAGCCATGCCACGCCCGTCCCCTGCCCGTAGATCCTGGCTGCGGGCGCGCCTCCTGCGGACGTGAACCTTATCGCCAGCTCCTACGGCCGCACCTTCATCCTGGACAATGATGGCTTCGTGGGAGGTGAGGCTCGATCCTGTGACAACGATGCGGCGCCCAGCCCCTGCTTCGCAGCGAGCCTTACGTGACCTGAGCCCGACCCTCCGTTCCTGCCTCATCTACACGTACGCAGGCGCTGGCTCGCCCGGTCCCTGCATGGGCGCCGAGGGGCTGCTGGACCAGTCCGAGCTGGAGCTGCTGGTGGCCCCGGGTGCCGCGCGGTTCGACACCGAGGCCTTTGTCAACTACGCGCCCTTCGGCGACAACCAGTGCGTGCCGTGACCTGGGCGCGTCACCCCTGGTGGAGGGCCCCCTGGACCAGGGCCCCCGGACAGCACCCTCGGCCACATACATTTTGCATGCCACCGTGTTGACAACGCCCGACCCCACGCACGTCGCACCTTGCTTTGTTTATTTGTCTGCAGGTGGACGCACTTCGACGACCGCTACAGCATGGCCAACAAGGTGCGGTGCGGGAGCGCGGGAGTGCGGTAGACACAGGCGGGGCCATCCAACACGCACCCACCCGGGCGCCCATTGACTCCCATTGCCCAACTCCCTCCCATCCAGGTCTGCTTTGCGCGCTACCACTGCCTGGGCGGCCTGGGTCTGTGGGACCTGGATGGCGATACCTTTGGCGAGCTCATGGCCACAGTGGTGGACGGCATCACGGGAGACCCGGCGTCCTGCAACCAGTACAACACCCCAGAGTGCACTAATATAGGTGGGACGGCACCGGCTGAGCATCACGGGCGCACAGCCGCTGTGCGTGACACTGCTTTTGCGGTCCGAAGCGCACGTGCGGCTTATGCCCAGGCCGCTTAGCCGCCTCCGTGGTGTGTGTGTTGCTGTCCTCACGTGATGGCCCCGCGCACCGCAGTGTCTTCCTCGGGCACCACCGACCTGGGCTCGCCCGAGCTGGTGGCCAACCTGGGGGATCAGGAGTACATGCTGTGGCAGGTGCGGCCGGAGTTGCTTAGGTGGGAACCGAGGCAAGAGCCATGGGCAGAGCCGTGTGCGTGTCGGCCGGCGGCTGCGAGCAGGGTGCTGGGCTGCCTAACAGGCAGAGAATCCTTAATGAGCACGTGGCGGCGGACTGGGACCCTCTGGCCGCCATGCTTGGTCATCTTCCCTCCTGGCACTACCCGCAGGTCCGCAAGACCTTCTCGGATGCTCGGTTGCACTGCCAGGGTGAGGCGCCAGGGGCCCCAAGCAAGCATGCCGTCGCGCAGCCGCCCGCTGCATGCTTCCGATCGGGCTGACCCGTCTCCCTGCCTCGTCCATCCCACGGCGCAGACATCAAGGGCGACCTGGTCCGTGTGACCACCGCGGCCGAGGCCAACACGATCTACTCGCTGCTGGCGGGCTGGGCCACCAGCGGCAACCTGGGCGAGGAGGACCTGTACATGGGCCGGGACGTGCACGTGTGGCTGGGCGGCACCGACGCCAGTAAGAGGGGGCCAGGGCAGGTTGGAGGGCCGGGCCGGGCTGGGACGGCACGCTGGTTGGCGTGCGCCGGGCCGGGGCTGGCTGCCGGGGGCTGCCAGGCGCCGCGTGGCAGTGCGCTCGGCATGTGGGTCACGTCTGCGGCGCCCCCCGACCGCTGTGCCACAGACATGGAGGGCCGCTGGGTGTGGGTGGCCACGGGCGACGAGCTGACGTACACGTCTTGGGAGGAGGAGCAGCCGGATGGACGGTGAGCGTGGCCGGCCTGCGGCAGGCATGGGTCACAGCACAGGGGCAGCGGGAGCACCGCGGGCCCTGTGGCGTGGCACATGTCGCAAGGGGGCCCCCATCGAGAGCGACGCCGCCACATGTGTCGAGTGCTCCATGCGGATGGCTCCTAGCCCGCCGACACAACCCCTTTCCCCGCGCCCCCAGCTTCGGCGACGAGGACTGCATGTCGTCGTCCGTCACGCTGCGCGGCTCAGCCGGCGCCGGCCTGCGCAGCGTTGTGACGACCTCCTCCAAGTGGCACGATCTGCAGTGCAGCATCCAGCTGCCCTTCATCTGCCAGCGTGAGTCGCGTTGCGAACGTGCTTCGATGGATGATATATACCTCAACAACGGACCGACGGTTGATCGAACGTCGAAACTAGGACATGATTGCATGCATTGATATTCTAGTGTGGAGGTTGACATATAGACGAGGCTGTTGTGCCTCACAGCTGGCCCTCATCTGCCAGCGCGAGCATGCGCGGCGCAAGAGGCAGCCGCGAGGCAGCCGGCGCGCGCTGCTGGCGCCCGGTAGCTTCGTACCGTAGATAGCCTGGCGGGTGCACTACGCCATCCGTACCCTTCCGCACCGGGTCCCCTGACTCGGCCTGGCGTCCGTGCTCCCAATCGACACTCCCCGCAGGCGCCCGCCAGCTGAGCAATGTGAACCTCGGCGACGTCAAGCAGGTGCCCTTCTTCATGTCCACCCTGCTGGTCTTCCCGCCCGAGGCGTCGGGTGAGGCCGTCTCGCCGCACCCGCCGTGGCCAGCGTGGCGCACCGACCGCTGATCCCTCATGCGCCTGAGCCCTGCGCCTGGTTCTGTTTTGCTGCCCCTGCCGCCCGCAGGCGAGCCGGCGCTGATGCGCAGGCAGGGCGAGGCCCAGAAGCTGTGCCGCACCTACATGGGCGACCTGCCCTCGCTGACAGAGTGAGGGGCCGTGCAGGGGATGGAAGCAGGCGGCACGCGAGCTTGGAGACGGGCTGGGCTGTGACCACGGCCCGGCTGGGGCGCTGGGCGCGGCTGTGCCTGGGCCACTGGCGTCGCCCGCCCTTCTCGCGCACGCCGGCCGCCTTGATCGCGCTCTTCTCGCACCTCGTGGCCACCTTCCGTCCCAACCTCGCAGCTTCTGGATGCGCGACGAGCTGACGTCCACCGGCTACGCACGCAACCTGCCCACCCACTTCTGGCTGGGGCTGCGCAGCTTCGGCGACGGCCAGGTCGGGAGGGGCGGCGTACGGATGACGACGGGAGGCAGGGGGTGCTTTGTGCTGTTGTGGCAGTGTGGTTACCGGGGAAACACGGTGGGGAGCCATGTGTGACGCAGCCACTTGCCTCCTCAAGCTCGTGGTGGCGCATGCTTAGCTTGCTCGCCTTCTTGTCGATTACCTCTCTGTTCTGTTCTGCGCGCCACCCGCAGCTGTTCTGGACGGACGGCACCTTCAGCGTCGACGGCGTGCTCAACGCCTGGGAGCCGGGCGAGTTCGGCGATGCGGCATGCGCCATCCTGGTCGGACCCAACGGCGCCAATGTCACGCTGGTGGGTCGCTCGGTCGCCACGGCGACCCAGCGCATTCCTGGATGGCCGCTGTGCCCTGGCACTGCTTGATCTGCCGGTTGGCCCCTAACGGTGGCTGCCTCTCGCCCGCTGCCGCAGGATGAGGGGCTGTACAGTGTGTGGAATGGCTCCCTGGCGGTTGGGGCTAACCGGGTGTCGCCGCCGCCACCGCCGCCGCCGGGCATGCCACCGCCGTCACCCGGCCCGTGAGTGGCGCGGCTCATGGGGCGCCTGCCTGCCTGCCTGCCCGGCTGGCCTGCCCGCTCCCGTCCCTCCACTTCATTCATTCACTTCACTTCACGTCATTCACTTCAGACTCACCGTTGCGCCGCATGCTCATCCCTTCCGCCCTTCCGCAGGACCTCGCCTCCCTCGCCGTTCCCGCCCCCGTTCATCAGCCCTCCGCCCATGTGGCCTAGCTCGCCGCCGCCTCCCGACGCCCCCTCGGGGCTGCCCTCCTCCCAGTCGTTCCTCCCGCAAGGTGGGTCCAGATGGGGGCGGGTGCGTTCCTGCAGGCGCCTCGGCGAGCACAAAGACGAGCGATATCTGGACGCCATGCAGCATGGGGCAAGCGGATCAGCGCCTAACCCCCTCCCGCGCCCCACCTACCCAACAACGCTCATCGCAGGCGTCTACTCGGTGTCCTGCAGGGAGCGCATGCCCACGGTCTGCCAGCGCGCCGCCCCCCCCATCACCTACAGCCCCACTTACTTCTGCCTGCAGCGCCCCAACGGCCTCGCCTTCCTCACCCCCGGCGAGCGCCTGCCACGCACACCGATCAACGTCGTGGACGAGCGCGAGTGCGGCGTGGCGTGCATGATCGAGCCGCGGTAGGGCTGCGTGGTGTGCGTCCAACACGATGATGCGACATGCAAGATTTACAACGCATGTATTGTATGCGCCTAGCTATGTCGAGGTAGTGCGGCGTGGTCTGGGGCAGTGCAGCCGCCGGGCAAGGAGCGGCGGTGCAGCGCCTTGGATTGTTACGGCCCTGGCCATTTATCGGGCGGGGGCGTACGAGCAATCCCCTGTTGCCGTCCCGCGGCTGCGGCAGCGCGCACGGCTGCACCCTCGTCGGCCCCCCACCTTTGGCCCGCCCCCTTCCCCGCCCTCAACTCCCCTTCCCTCCCTGCAGCTGCGTCTTCTACACCTACCTGCCGCTGCAGGGCGAAGTGCTGCCCAACGGCCAAAAGGCCAACCAGTGCTTTCTCATGGGCCGCCCCTGGACGCCCGACCCGGCCCGCTCCTTCATGCCCAAGAAGCTGTCGGAGGTCACCCAGACCACCGACCGCGTGTGCTTCCGCGCAGTCAGCCCCTTTGCGGGTGACCAGGTGGGTTGGGCGAGAAGAGGCGAATGCTGCAGGGCCTTGTGTACATAGATAGATATAGATAATGGTAGCAAGACAACTGTTGGGCTACTTTATTGAAGCTGCAACATGGAGCAGAGCACGACGCAGCCCCCACAGCCGGGCAGTGCTTGCTAGTGCTGTACTCGCCCCTGCCCCAACCCCTGCCCCAATTCCCATGCCCGTCTTCCCCCCTGCCTATTCCCCTTTGCGCAACCCTTTCCCGCAGGTCGACATCCAGGACGATGACGTCATTGACGACCCCAGCGCAGCAGTGAGTGCGGCGGGGAAATGTTGTTTTGGGTCAGAGCCTGCACTTGGAGGTCACCGCGACGCCGCGCGCGGTCCGGCCTTTGCTGGGCTGGGCTGTGACGTGTGGCCTGCCATGCCCTGCCGGCCTATCTGTCACGTCCGTGTGCTGCAGGGTCCCCTCTTCGGCCTGCCCAACAGCGCGAACCTGGGCCCGGGCATCAGCGCCCCCGCCGTCCCCTACAGCCTGACCTGCTCGGTGCGTGGCGGGGTCCGAGCTGCGTGGTCAGGCATCCCGCATACATTGCCAACGTGCCGGGCTGTGCGTGGGTCCACAGGGCGGCGCTTACTGACCCGCCACGCTGCCCCGTCGGCTCCGTGGGCCCCCAGCTTCCCTTCACTCATGCATTCCGCTGGCCGGCTCCGTACGCGCCCTGCCTACCGCCCTCCGCTCCTGCCTCCCGCGCCCGTCCCCCTGCCCCCTCCCCAGAACTCCATCCCCGCCGCCCCCCTGCTGGACACCATCACCCTGGTGTACGACAACACAACCAAGAATCTGCAGGACATTGGCATCACCTGCAACGGCTTCGTGCCGGGAGGCAGGCAGCGGCTCTTCCAGACGCGCCATGCAGCGGCCGTGGCCGAGGACGCCACGTGCGGCCTGGGCGGAGTGCGCGGCATCGGCGGCTCCTTTGACGCCTCCGGGTTGTGCACGGTGCGCACGTTGAGCGTGTACAACCGAAAGGCCTCCTTTGCGGCACCGCGAGTGCACTGTTCTCCCCTAAACACACGCACCCCCATCATGTGGGGCCGCCTGCGCTCTCCTGCTGCCCCGCAGGTGTCGGTCACCTGCGGCAGCGGCGCAGTGGTGCAGGGCCTGGCCCCTGGCTCTCGCCGCGCCTGCAACGGCGGCAGCACCTTCGAGTACCAGTGCCCCCGCGGCATGACCGCGTACGGCATCACAGGCAAGGCCGGGGTGCGAGCAAGAGGATGGGCACGCAGCGCGTTGGCCTAGTGCGTGGCACAGGGGACACACGAGGCCGGCAGCTCGTTGGCCTGGTGCCCGCGAGGCAGTGGCCGCCACGGCCCACACACTGATGGCGCCTGCTGGCCCGGCTGCCGACCTGTGCTTCGCACCGTCCCGCAGGCACGGCTGTCAACAACATCGCTGCCACACGTAAGCTCTGGCGTCTGTGGGCGAGTTGGGACTGGCTGGGGGCTGCGCTGCCGTTTCCTTAATAGTTGCCGGGTGCTGACCATGATTCCTCACGCTAACGCACGGCTCAACCGCTGCGCCCGCCCCTCTTCACTCCGCAGCCGCCACCAACATACTGGCATCGGTTCGACTGCTGTGCGCGTCGCTGCCATTCTTTGTCTCCCCGCCTCCCCCGCCACCCATGCCGCCGCCGCCGCCCTCGCCGCCCCCGCCGCTGCTGTCTCCTCCATCGCCCAACCCTTCACCTCCGTCTCCGCCAAAGCCTCCGAACCCGCCGAAGCCGCCCAACCCGCCCAAGTAAGTGCATTAAGCTGCCAGCACGCATCGGCACCACGTTCCTCCTCTGGCTCGGCATTCTCATCCACCGCCGACGTGCACTGGTCCACCTTCCGCCCCGCCCCGCCGCACCCCAGGCCGCCCCCTCGGCCACCGCCCGCCACCGCCGGCCGCCGCCTGGCCTCCGTGTTCGATGAGGCCGTGGAGGGCTCCACGGCTGCCACCCTACAGCACGTGGACCTGGACGTCAGCGAGGCCACACGCCTGGGCCGCTCCCTGCTGCAGACCGCCCCGTCGCCGCCCAAGCCGCCCAGGCCGCCGCTGCCGCCCAAGCCACCGCCGCCCCGACCGCCCCGGCCCATGCCTCCGGCGCCGCCCCCCAGCCCGCCGTCGCCGCCCAAGCCGCCAAGCCCCGGTCCTCCTCCAAGGCCCCCGCCGCCTCCGTCGCCGCCCTCTCCCAGGCCGCCGCCGCCCAGCCCGCCCAGCCCGCCACCAAAGCCCCCTGCGCCGGCGCCATTGGCCCCGTCCCTGCCACCCCCGCCCAGCCCCACCCCGCCGAGTCCTTTGCCCTCCCCCCCGCCCGAG
>BDDC01000154.1:70567-89353 GCA_001662425.1 Chlamydomonas sphaeroides | reverse complement strand
TCCATGCGCATCGGCGGCAACACCGCGGCGGAGGCGCGCGGAGTGCCGGCCATCATGCGCATGGCGCACGGCCGATGGAGGTCGGACGCCATGGTCGAGCTCTACACGCGCCGCGACGGCGCCCGCTCCTTTGACCTGACGCACCAGCTGGGCCTCGCCTGAGGTGAGCGTATCCCTTCGCTCTGCAGTGCTGTAAGGCCCGTCCTCCTGCCTCCTGTCCTTGCCCCGCTTCCTGCCGGCTGACCGTCACCCCGGCCTCTTCGGGGTCTCAGCGGAGCGGAGATGACAGCTAGCGTAGCTGCCGTATAGTACCCTCGGCGTGCGTCCGTACTGGCTCCTTGGGCGCCTTGGGCGCCGCTCATCAGCCACATGTGGGGCATGTGGGGCGGGCTGGCCTACTGTTGGCCGTTGCACCCGGGGGGCGTGGCTTGATGGCGATGGCCATCCACCACCATGTAGTGTGGCCATCTTAGGCCCAGGGGTCATCATGATGACAGGAGCGTTGATGTCTATAAGTCCCCATTCAAGAGTGGTAGCCATGTGGCACTTCGGCACTTTGACTTGGTTCCTGCTTCCTGCTTTTCCGTTTTTTCCTTGCTCGGTTTCGGTTTCTTTTTCCTTTTGTAATCTCTCTCTCTCTCTCATGTGAGTTGCCGGGCCTGCATCTGCAGCTTCCTCTGGTTGCAGTGTCCAATTGTACTTATATGTGCTACCAGCTGTTGGTTCTAATTTGGCCCAGCCTGCAAACCCAACAAACGGCACACCAGCCACTGGGTTGCGGCCACTGCCTAGAGTGAATTTGACTGAAAGGGCGCGGCCTTCATCTGCAACCTGTGGATGTGTGGGACACAGGTGTTACATATAAGGGTGGGAGATGCTAGTTTATACATGAGTTGTGGCCTGACTTATTCCACAACCACAATGTGACAACAAGGTGCATCCATGCATGATTTCATGCTAGTTTACATTGTACAAGGTACATAGCAGCAGGCATGTGCATATGCAACAAACCACACACACTGTGGATGTCAACACCACAGCCATGATGTGCAGCACTT
This sequence comes from Chlamydomonas sphaeroides, assembly GCA_001662425.1. NCBI lineage: Eukaryota > Viridiplantae > Chlorophyta > Chlorophyceae > Chlamydomonadales > Chlamydomonadaceae > Chlamydomonas > Chlamydomonas sphaeroides. The sequence continues at coordinate 88,295 of BDDC01000154.1, read as the reverse complement.
CGTCACAGCCGCCAGATATTACTGCTGATGTGCATGCACCCAGCACAAGCAGATATGTAAACACTCATGCAATAAGACATAGCTAGAAAATAATATTGCGCAATGTCCCACCACAGTTATATTGGGCAACCATGCGCAGAAGTGAGCTGCCAGCTGCAGCAGCATAAATTCGATGGGTGACCCTTTTGGTGCCTGGCATGTTGCACTGCTGCGGGCCAAGGCCGAATGTGTTGGATTCTCCAGGAGCCAGCAAGCCTAGGCTCAGCCTGGGACTCTCTTCCAGCCGCTGGTCAAGCTGAATAGTCCAGTAGAGGTTGCTGGCTGTGTGTGGCAGCTGAGCACTACTTTCAAGGCTGCAGGTTGCTTTCATGCCACTGTACTGCATCCCAACAATGATAGGAGCACGCACTGCCAATGTCCAGGAACACGCTGTATCGCTCATCCTCCTGAATCAATCATAGATACAACCAGACAGTATGCAGGTTATTTTGGGTTGCGTCATTTACAATTATCATCAGGGTTGTGGGTGTGGGCACAGCAAGTGATGCGTTTGGAGGTTATCTTATTATTGATAAATAAAGCAGCCATATGCCTTTCTACTGGATGGATCCATGCAAAAATGTTACGTGCAGCACACATTGTAGGCAAGCAAGCCATCAATAGCTAAGGCAAGCAATCTTTGGTGGAAACATCTTCATTGATAACCCGGTCGTCAACCTACCCATTGCCGCAATATACCCATGCTGTGCCACAACTAAGTTGCTTCTGGGGTCATGTGGTGGGGTTGGGGTGTAGCCAATGTGCAGACTCTGTGACATGACGAATCAAAATGGCAAATCTATCATGAGCCTCCTGTCATGAGCAAAGCTGATATCTATGTGATGACAGCTTACACGGTACTATGCATGGCATCAACTTGCCAGTAGCTAGTGTCTATATATCCTAGCTAACAACACAGATTTTCTTGTGAGGTCTAGCTAACCTCACAACATAATAATACATGGTCCACACACTGTATGTCATCATGTCTGCATGATCGATTTATTGTGGCTCACCGGGTTCAGTTGGCATGATCACAGTCGCTGGTATAAGGGTCTAAGTAGCCCATGGGTTGATAACATGCAGTGACACCCTGCGGTGCAGCATGTGGCAGCATGCATGGGTCGGTCCAGCGGGCGATGCAGCCGCTGATCCGCTCGCAGCTACAAGCAGCACACGAAGCCTGGATGCCCAGGACGCAAGCATGCTTTGCCCGCGAGAATGCCGCCGCCACAGAAGCCAACGGCTGCACTTGCTTGTGCTTGGGAGCTGAAGCCGCAGCATGTGTCGCGCAAGAACGCTTGCCTGCATCGCTTGACACGGCTCCACAGCCTTGCCGCGCAGGCAGATGCATTGCTACGTTCGGCCGATCAAGCCGCTCGCAGATTGCTGGTAACCATGACAGTGCAGGCGGCACCCGATGGCCAAGGCACCCTCTCCACCAGCAGCTCCACTGGCGCTGACGCGGAAGTGCGCTGCAGTGCCTGGGCTGTTTGACGTCACGCACGCGCACCGCAACCTCTTTCCTTGTCGGCATGCTGACCTCCATTGTCGATTACAGCGTCGCCGAGGTGGTAGCGCAGCTCTCTGTCAACGGCAAGCTAAATGAGCCGACGCTCCATAGCCTGCTAGTGGCCCGCATCGAGGCCAAGCTCAAGGCCCACGGCCAGCAGCTGGTGTTGGTGGTAGCGGATGGCGAGCACTTCGCCCTGACCAGCTCTGCCGGCGGCTCACAGTTGCCGTCCAAACCAGCACAGCTGAACCGCGGATGCCAGCACGACTGCGCAGCTTGTGCACGCAGCCGCTGTCAACGAGCGGAAGCGGAAAGAGCAGCCAGCCATAGTGGCGTGGCACGACTACACAGTCAACGTGCCCATGCAGCCGTCATGGCACGTGCCACCGCGAGGGCCTCGACGGCAATACCCTCTACTGCCGCCGCTGCCGGCTCTTCTGTCACCGCAGCCCGCTGCAGCTGGTGCTGCTGAGCGGCCCAAGCGTCGGTGGTGCCGGCCTCCGTCTCGGCACGGCTGGCAGCGTACGATCTGCAAGATGCGCAGCCACAGCCTGGCGCAAAGCGCAGCAGGCGCAGCAATCTAATAGCCAGAGCCGCAGCCGCAGCGGCGGCATCTGGAGCTGATAAAGCGGCTGCCACAGCTCCACCGGCGCAGCCTGCTCCTGACACTGCTCCCAGCCCCGGACCCGACAATGAGGACCAGTTCTGCGAGATGTGCAAGAAGTGCAGCTGCACGGCGGGACGATGCATGCGTGCCAAGCACATGTTGCTTTGCGATGGCTGCAACAAGGGCTGGCACCTGCACTCACTGGTGCCGCAGCTGTCGGAGGCGCCAGATAGATGACAGCTGGCGGCTGGCGGCTGGGCCCCTGCTGCGCATGCAGCGCGGCCTCCCAGCCTGGTGGCTGGCAAAGTCAGGCCATCCAGCCACCGCCACCGGATGTTGCAATTGCAGCAGCTCTGGCAGCGGCATCGGCTCAGAAGCCGGCACTTTCGCGCAACTGCAACACTTGCTGTTTGGCGCTTGCTGCTGGTGTGTCACCAACAGCAGCTAACCTCTCCTCCCAGGGCAGGGGCAGCATCCTACCGGGCCAGCCAGGCGTGGAGCACAGCAGGGGAGAGCAGCTGCAGGTGCACACTGCCAAGATGCGTGAGATCGAAGCACACGCGCCCTTGCTTGTGCCAGCATGAGCGGGCCATACGTATAGCAGCGTGTGCGCTGCGCGCCAAGCCAGCAGCAGCACAGTGTGTGCCCGGCATGGAGGAGGTGCGTGCCGCAGCCCATGCTAGCTATGCCATCCGCCAGGCCTTTGATGACTACACACGGCAGCTGCTGCGCTTGACCCTGTGCTACCACCCCCTGCAGCGGGCGACGGCGCAGCTGTCATGGCGGCCTTGGCAGCTGCGCTGATGACATCCGAGACAGCAGCGGCAGGAAGGGCTTGTCCGCCACTTGCCCGTGGCAGCGGCCGTGGCCGTGGTCTCGCGCCTGATCTGGCGCAGCAAGCACCTAGCCCAGCAGGCTGGGCCACACACCGTGCACGGCGCAATGCGCTCTGCGGCCCATGGTTGCCAGCGCAGCAGCTGGGGAGGCGGCCTACTGAGTGTATGTTTTGCCTGACGGACGCACGCACGGCATGCCAACCACTGACATCAAGCCCGCCGTTCTAGATGCCACAGTCCAGCAGGCCGTAGACCAGGCCCACCTGGACAGCAAGCTGGCGAGCTGCAAGTAGCAGGGCCATGCATGACTACTTCTACCGGCAATTCCAGTTATGTACGTAAGAGGGCAGCTCAAGCATCGGTATGATTGCGCCTGACAAGCTCAAGATAGGAAAGCCGCAGGACAACCAGAGCTGCGTCCTTGGAAAGCAAGCTAGGCAGCCCTGGTGGCCCCAGTGGTCCCCTGGCGGAGGTTGAGGCAGCAGCGGCATTGTTAAGCATGCCGCTCATATAGCCTCACTCCCCCACGGTACTGTCAAGTGCAACGGCCGCCTGTGCTCCCAAGTTCACCACATACACACTGCCTCGTGCAAGCTATCACAAGGTACAGGGGCAAGCCTCCTCTGCGCACAAGTCCAGCACACACCGCCTCTACCATGCTGTCGCACAAAGCACGAGCGAGCGAGCCGCATGTGCTCATAAGCTCAGCTCACACGGCCCTCCCTCGCGCGCAGCAGCCGCTTGCGTGTGCCCTTCAGCTCTGACGAGCTTCTCCCACGTCCGCTCCCATAGTATTGGCACCCCACAGGGCAATGTCGTTGTTGAAGAAGTTGCGGGCGCGGCAGCTTGCAGAGAAGTTGAGTGTGCAATTTCTGAAGACAGCAACGTGCAACCGTATGAGCAGCTATCATGGCCACACGCCGTAGACGAACACGGCGAGTTGCTCAGGCCACTACATAACTTGCACGCGGATGTGAAACGGTGCTGCGACGCAGCGGCACATGACGGCTATACAAATGAAAGCTTGTACCTAAACGGCTTTGGCAAAGAAGCCAAGTTACTGGACCCGGTACTTTCTAACGGCTTCACTACGGACCATGCCGTACCTCAGCCCGCCGTGCGAAACGCGTACATGCTTCGCGTGGGTGTGCTACATAACAATAAGAGGACTGCGCGCTTCAAGAATCCCCCCAAAGGCTGTGAGCAGGGACAGTGCCTGCTGTGCCGGCAACTTGACGGATGCACGCACATCGTAGGCGGGTGCAGAGACCGGCGCATGACCGCAGCCTACATAAAACGCCATAGTCGGGCAGTGGCGCGCATAGCGCAAGCCATCCTGCGGGGCCGTCATGGAGGCGGCTTCCTTCTTGCGGACGGGGGAATGAAAGGACACAGAATGCCTCGCCGGCTGCCACGGCTCCCGCATACCAAAATGGCTGCTGCCCAACGCCGCCGACGAACTACGAAGGAAACTCCGGCCGGATATCCTGCTCACCCCAAGCATCAGAGTGGGCTGAAACGGCCACCCGCTGGCCCGTGTCAGCGACCCCAGCGCGCGTCGTACGCACACAGTGCACATATTGGAGCTGGGGTTCGCCAGTGACACACGCCATGCACGAGGCCAAACAGCACCAGAAACTCAAACAACATCAGCAACTTGTCGAACTGCTTACCGCAGAGGGCTGGCAGGTCAATAACACCCCGGACGCGGCCATCAGCATCGGACACACCGGTACCATACGCAAGGACCTGCCTAAGCTGCTGCGTGACCTGGGCTGCGACCCCGCGCCTCTCCTGGCATCCTTCTGGTTGTAATTGGAAACCCGCGCAAGCCGACTCCTGCTGCCGAGACCTACACCGCCTGGCAGTCACGTCCGCCCTAGCCATAGTGGCCCTGCGCCGCGATCTGGAATTCAACATGGGACAACGCCGCCGCCCACCTTAGGCGACAGCCTAAGGGGGGCGGGATGCATGGTTCCTTACCTCTCCCACCCCACCACGCCCCGGGGGACAGCAGGGCGCGTAGGGGGCTTCGGCCCTCCTGATCGCCCTACCTCCTTAAATCACGGCGAGTCAAGCTCCGTACATCTATTTCTATTTCTTTTCCCTTCAGCTCAGCAGACGTGACGTTTCTCACGCAATGGGCACGGCGGACCGCCCAAGCCATGCTCCTTTGTCCAGCCAATGGCGTGCCTCCCACGTTGCGGCAAGATAGAGACAGGCGCCCCTAGCGCCGCTCATGCTGTTAAGCGTTACGCTGCCTCGCTTCCCCCCGCTGTCGCTAAAGGACAGTGCCTGTCTAAGCCGTCCCCATGCAGTCGCAAATGCAGGGCTGCTCATGCGCCTACTGCCTGCCCACGCCGACGTCCCCATGCTATCGATCGGAGAGTGAAGGGGCCGGACATGTGTCTGGGGTTAACCCAGGCCACCGCCCCCACGCCGGACGGCACAGATGAAGCTTTTAATACGTGCTGGACGCCGCCGTTGCAATTTGCAGCATATACAACGCAATGCATTCACGCCAGCCAGAGCAAGCAGCAACTGAAGCGGCAGGCAGGTAGGAGGGTGGCAAGCGGCAGGAGGGCGGAGGCCGAGCGGTTTATTTCGCCTAAACAGCAACCTCGCTATCCTCGCCGTATGTATGAACCCATTGTAGTGTCGGCTCGAGCGCACCACCATGGCGGCGCTGCAAGGAAAGATATTGACAACACCGTGCGTCCATCCATTCCCCCGAACGATTCACTCCTGGATGTGCAGCACCGCTGCAATTACATACGTACCTCACGATGCTAGCCCCGCCCGCATGTCCGCCGTGCTGCGCAGTCCCCCCCCCTCGCCCGGTCCGTAGCTCCCCCGCGCCCCTTGCTCGCTATCGCGCAATCGCGGTGATCGCTGTCGCAAAGCGGGGCCCACTCTTGCACACCAATCCCAACTGCCGCCGCGCGATCGTGAGCGCCAACTAACGCGCAAGAGCCCCGCGCTTCGCCCACCGTCCATCGCGCTCATAGATCCGCAGCCGCTGCTGTGCCCGTACGTCTGATGCTGCCGGAGCAAGGCTGGCCGCAAGTAACTGCTTTCAAGATATCGTGTACTCGCTCTGGTCGGTGAACTCGTTGCGTGGCATTTCCCCAAGCAAGTGAGCCAGGGCCGGGTGCTGGGAACAACAGGCTCGATGCCGGACCGGCACGGGCGCTGTTGGCGGAGGAGGTGGCCCATGCGGCCGTCGTAGCGGCCGCCGCAGCGGTGGTTGGGGGGCACATGCATGGGGTGGCTTGGTTGCTCCAAGGGGAGTTAGGGGAGGCCAGTCACCCACCCCGGGACAACAAACTGAAGGCCGTTTTCATCCAGCAGAAAGCGTCATCCTTATGTAAGCACATGCATCACGACCAACTCATGTTCACAATGCTCACGCTGTCACGCACGTGCCCGCGGCTAGTGGTCAACACATTCACCCCGCTCTCACACGCAAGCCACCGTCGTCCCTAAACGCCAGCTCCAATGCCTGCGTCCTTGATCAACACACAAACACACGTCACTCACGGTCGCACTCGCACCGACCTGCAGCACTCGCGCCCAGCTGCTAGGACTGCCAAAGCGAAGAGCGCGCAGCCAGTAGTCAGCGGCTCGGCGCAGTCCCGCGGCCCGCCCCTGTCGCTAGCGCTACACATTCTCCACAAGCGGCTCCGGCCACACGGCACGCCCAATCAACAAGCAAGCGGTAACGTAAGAACGACAAGCCCCAGTGGCCAATTATCAATCAACCGTCATGTACGTCCATGCACGGGGAGGCACGCCGCGCTAGGCACGCCGCGCATGACACCGAGGGCAACACCCTCCACCACAAGCAGCCGCAAGCCATCCCCAGCCGCACAAAAAACACGTTGCATCCTCACTTCAATTGCCGAACGCGTCATCCCGGTCGTCGATCGAGGGCGTCTGTCCCTTTACCCTAAATGCCAAACCCCAGCCGCAACCCACTTTCCCCAGGCGAGCGTCCCCAGGCGAGGGCCCCCACATCCCGCTTCCTCAACGCCCCGACCCTCACGCGCTCGCCCGCGGCGCCGACGGCGCGCGCCCGCCCGCCGACATCGACACCGCGCCAGCACCGCCGCCGCCGCCCGCCGCCGCCGCCGCCGGCACGGCGTCCAGCAGCACCGCCCCGTAGCCGCCAATGGTGTAGCCGCCCTGATCGCCCAGCACCACGCCCAGGCTGGCGCTGCCCGTCGCCTGCACCGTGGGAACCGGCCGGCTGGTGTCGATCAGCAGCCGCCACACAGCGCCCGGCGGCGGCCGCGGCAGCGCGACGCCGCAGGGCTCGCCGTTGGGGTTGAAGCCCGCCGCCAGCATGTGCCCCGGCCGCGCCGCGCCGCCGCCGATGGTGAGGATCAGCACGTTTGCGGCGGGGTCCGGGTTGGCGCCGGCCCAGTCCGGCTCGCCGGAGCCGTAGGGCGAGTGCCAGGTCAGCTCGCGGTCGGGCGAGGCGAGCGAGGGCGGGCACAGCAGCGGCCGGTAGCCGCGGCGCACGGCAGCCAGCGCGGCCAGCAGCTGCGCCGCGCCGGGGCGGGAGAGCGAGGCGGAGGACACGAGCGGCTGGCCGGCCGACACAAACTGCGCCACCAGCAGCGAGCGGGCCACGGCCTCGGCGCGCATCATGTCGCCGCCCAGCAGCTGCGCCACCCAGCCCTGCGGCACGCGGGATGCGGGGGCAGGTGAGTGCTCCGGGGTGCTGTGAGCGCCAGGCCGCATGTTGGCCAAGTTTCCGTGGCCGTGAGGCGCCCGCAAAGTGCTTGCTGCCGAACGTAGCAACTGAGGCCCAAGGCGCGAGCGCGCATGGCACTCTGTCCCCACACCCCACACACCTGCAGCGGCCAGTCGCCCAGCGGCGCCACGGCGTTGACGCCAAACGCCGGCCGGCGGCCCACCGCCAGGCCGCCCGGCAGCCCCGCATCCCACCGCGCCGCGAACAGGTCGGCGCTGCCCGTCAGACGGGTGGCCACCGCTGACATGAGGCCGCGGCCGCCCGTGGCCAGGTAGGCGGTCAGGTCGGTCGTGAAGCGGTCGTTGAGCTGCGGTTGGGTGCAGGCGGCGGTTGGGGCGGTTGGGACGGTTGGCCAGTTGGGGGCTGCTGAAGCGGTTGTGTAGCTGTGCCAGGCGCCCGCTGCCCCCGCAAGCCAAGGCCACCCCCCCACCCCCTTTGAGACCAGCCAACCCTCCCTACTCCCCGCTCTGCCCGCTCTGCCCAGGCGGGCGCACCTGCATCCACACGCCCCAGTGCGGGAAGCCGCGCTCCGCAGACCGCGGCAGCAGCTGCGTGTTGCCCACCGCCGCCAGCAGCTTCAGGTTGCGCAGGATGGGGTCCTGCGCAATCTCTTCGGCCAGCGGCGGGTTGTCCAGCACGTTGCCGTGCTTGTCCTGATGGCATTGCGAGGAGAGGGAGAGCGCAAAGGGGGGTGCATCAGTGTGGAAGCAAAAGCAGGGGTCGCAGGAGCAGAGGTGCTGCGTCGTCCGAACTGTGGGCGCGGTACCGGCGCCAGAAACCTCCCAAGCCCAGCTCGTGACTCACCCCACCCGCCCTGCCCGCCCTTCGCCCTGGACCCCAGCTCGCCCCCTGCCCGCCGCCACGGGGGCCGCACCTGGCCCAGGTTCTCCGCGTGCACGAAGCAGAAGCCCTCCACCCGGTACTCGGAGGCCCAGTGCCGCAGCGCGCCCACCACCAGCGAGCGCACCACGGGGTGCCCGCAGTTGAGGACCGGCGCCTCCAGGCCGTCGCTGCGATGCGGCAAGAGGACCGGAGGGGGCGGGCGACGGTCCGGTGGCGTGGGCGAGGATTGGCGCAAGGCCGCACTCGCTTCTTTGGCCGCCACGCACGCAGGCTCGGCCCCCTCACCGGTAGTACACCGCATGATCCAGCCCCCGCAGGCCCTGCAGCCGGCCCTGGCTGGCGTCGCCGCCCTCCGCCGTCACGCAGAACTCCACCTGTGGGCCACGGGCACGAAGGCCAGCCGCGTAGGTGGCGTCAGCAGGAAGGGTGGGACCACGAGGGCCTGCGCACCGTGTGCACCTGTGCCGCTCAAGCTACAGAAACCATCAGTGGCTACGTCCAAGAGCCGTGGATACGCAAAGCGTTCGGCACAAAGCCCACCGCACCTGCAGCAGCACCTCAAGCCCGGCGCGGTGCAGCCCCCGGATGGCCGCCTTGAGCTCCGTGGCCGCCGCCAGCGGGCCGCCCACCGCGTAGGCCGGGTCGGGAGCGTACAGCGCCAGCGGGCTGCGGCCGGTGCCGCCCTGTGGGGGTTGGGGGCCGTGGGGAGGGGCCGCGGGCTTGGGCGCGACAGCAGCGGGCAGGGGGGGCCGGCCAGCGGCGACCGCACGGACATCGCGGCGCAAGGGCAGGAGCGCGGCGCTGCCCGCCTTGGTGGCCCCGGGTGGCCCCAGCAGCGGGGCCTCCTGTCAGCCCACGCCGCGGCCTGCACGCAGCTTGCTCGCCCAGCTGGTCCCGCACACCGCACACCGCACACCGCAGCCGCGGCAGCGCAGCTGCGCCGCCTCCCCCCGCGTCTCGCGGCTGCTCACCGGCGTGGGCCCGCACACGGTCACGGGCGACAGCAGCACCGTGGTGGCGCCCATGGCCTTGAGCTCGTCCACGCGGTCTGGGGGGCGGGGAGGAGTGGGAGGGGAGCAGGACACGCGGCCGGGCGGAGGCGAGCTGAGTGCGCGTGCTCTCGGACACGCGGTCCTCCCTCAGCCATTCATAGTGTTGGCAGGTTGTTTCGGCCCCGTCACACCCTCAGCACAAATGCTGGTCCCTGGCCCCGTCACGCCTTCAGCACGAACCCCAGCCAGGTGCCCGCAACCTCTGTGCGCCTCCCCCCGTCGCCCTACCCCGCCCCACTCACCCAGGATGCCCAGGTACTTGCCCCGATGCTCCAGGGGCACCGTGGCCTCCGCCTCGGGGCCTAGCGGTGAGAGGGCCGCGGCAATGGCACACGAGCAATGGCCTGCCTGGCATCTGGTGTACTGCTAGGCAGTGGCCACATCCCGCCCTGCGCCAAGCATCACGTCCCGCTCCCTGCAGCCTGGCGCTGCCAAACACTGCCTCACCCGGCCAAGCTCTCCCCTCTCGCCAGCATACCCCTGGACCCAGCCCCCAGCCCCACCCCGACGCTGGCCCCCGCTGAGCTCACCCGACGTGAAGCGAGCCACGTCCACCTCCACCACCACGCCCTCCTCCAGCGCCCGCACCCGGCTGTGGCCGCCGCGCACGGCCTGGTGGAAGCCCTGGGGCGGGCCATTGGGATAGGGGAAGGGGCGACATGCGGGGGTTTACCGAGGCAGGTCGGGGCCAAGACACTACGCGCCGCTTCCAGGGCCACACGCACTCATGTGCCCAGCATGTCCGCCTTATCTGGGCCGGCACTGCCCCGGCGGGCCGACCGAGCACCGCCGCCCTGGGCAAACTCGGGCCGCCACCCAGCGGCCGCACCTCACGGTCCAAGGGAGCGTGCACGAAGGCCCGTGTTGGGGTTCCTGTGGCGCTTGGCCACCCCTGGCCTGCCCGCCCCGCCCCTGCCCTGCGCGGCCCGCCGCCGCACCTCCCAGTCGAAGGGCGCGTGCACGAAGGCCGCCAGGCTGCCCAGCAGCACCGGCTCCTCGGGCCGCTGGTTGGGCGCCAGCCGGGGGGCGGCCTTGTGGGCGTTCTCGGGCAGCAGCACGGGCACGGCGCGGGTGGCGCGCGGGTCCATGAGCATGAAGCCGGGGTGAAAGCGGTTGCCGTCTGGAGGGGAGGGAAGGGGGAGAAGGGGCGAAGGTGAGGAAGGGCGGGGTTGCCCCAAGCTGCATGAGCATGCAGTGCCCTGCCCCGACGGGGCATGGCTGGGTAACACGCGGATGGCCGCGCCCTGCCCGACCACTCTCCACACAGGAAGACGGGCCAAGGCAGTGGGCATAGGGGCCCCGGTTGAGGGCGACGCCCACTTTGCCGCCGTCCACATCCTACGCCGAGTCTGCTTGCCAACAGCCGCAGGCGCTCATGGCCGCCGGCAGCCGCGGGCATGCTGACGGGGTGGGCACCCCGCTGTGCCTTGAGCACACCCCGCCAACCACTGCGCGGCACCATACGTGCGGCTTGCGCTACCGGCCGGTAGTCCCCGGGGCCGGTTTGCGCCCTCCACGGCGCCGCCCGCCCCCAGCCCCCGTGCGGCGCTCACTCTGCCACAGGATCTCGCCATCCGCGCGCCACGCCCAGCAGAGGCTCTCCAGGTCCTGGGGGGGGGCGGGGCGGAGTAAGGGGGGTTTCCCAAAGCAGCGGTTGGCGCAAGGCAACCCCCGCGCTCGCCCCTAGGCGACGCCGCCCCACCCCCACCCGCACCCCGCACGCGCCCTGTGCACCGAGCATGCTTCACAGCATCCCTAGGCCGGCCACCATTCCTGGGGCCCAACCTTGCCTGAGCCCGCTCCTGGCCGCGCCCGGCCCCTGGCCCCTGGCCTGCCTCGCTGCCACGGTGGCCCCGGGAACCCTCACCCGCAGGCCGTGCACGCACACGTGCCACACATCGCCCGTGCGGTTGGTTAGCGGGTCCAGCACAATCTGCCCGGGGGCGGGGCGGGGTAGGATTGGGTGGCGGGAGGAAGGTCGCGAGGGAAGGAGGGCTGCCGGCGCGGCGCGCGACCACGATGGCGGCACAGCCGAAGGCCTTGCCCCGGCGCCTGCTCCGCCCCCGTCCCCACCTCGAGCACGTTCTGCGCCACCAGCGGTACCGTGCCGTCGAGGCCGTCGCTGGGAAGCGGCACCTAGGGGCGGAGGGTGGGGCACACGTACAGGCAGGGGTCCATTCTCAGAGGGCAAGCCAGAGTAAGCACACGCGCATTGCATCGCCAGGAGCAGGTGTCAACACCAAGACCTTGACGCGGAGCTGGCCCAGCTGCACGGTTGCACACATACTCATGGTCATCCCTCAAGGCCTCCTGCCCCTGCCCCACACCTTGACGCGGACCAGGCACAGCTGCAGGCTGGACGCGTGGCGGCTGAAGGTGGCAAAGTTGACGGCGCACGCGGTGTCCCGCGGGTCGGACCGCGAGCCGGGTGTCACCGACACCACGGACGCGCCCAGCGACTCGGGGGAGCCGGGCGACATGCCCAGGGGCACGCAGAAGTGGGGCGTGCGTAGGGGGCTGTCGTACTTGTCCTTGCCTGTGTGGCGTTGGGAGGGAGCGGGCCGCTAAGCTGTAAGACGGGGACATAGCGAACCACGCCGCCACGCCTCCTGTCGCCACGCCCCGCACAAAAGAACGGCATTCCACGTACCCGTGCCGCAGTCACATTCGCCCGGCCCCACCTGCTCCATGCCCGAGCCCAGCCCTAGTACTAGTAACCCCCAACGTCATCGGTGTTGCGCGACCCCTTATATAATACTACTGCTGGGGCAGTAGTATTATAAACCCACTCCTCGCCACTAAACCTCGCCTCCTAACGACGGCCCTGCGACTTCTGACGCCCGCGGCCCCGACCATCCTCGCGACAACACCATCTTCAAGCGGTTTACGATAGCGATACCAACACCTACTAGATAGTGCGTGCACCTAGCATGGGGGACGCGTGTCAGGCTTTACTGAGGCCGTCATCATGGACGCTGCGAACGCTGGTGGCGCTCCTCCTGGCGGCCACAATCCTGGTACTGCTGGAGGTGGAGGAGGACCTGTCCATCCCGTGGATAATAATGGCGACGGCCCAGCACACCGGGACTAGCTCCGTGCTCTAGTCTAGTATGGCCGGCACGCCCGGCGTGACGCCGCCATCATGGAAGCTCATGACGCTGGTGACGACGATGTTGGCGCTCCTCCTGGCGATGCTGCTGGAGGCGCCCAGGTGATATGCAACCTGCCACGCGCTCCGTTACCGCATCTCACCACCCCCAGCACGCCCCGCGCACTCGCGGGCCCCGGGGGTCACCCCGGACCCCGCACTCGCAACGACACGCACTCTGGCGTTGGCATTTCCCTGCGGCGGGGAACACCCCCCCACGCACGGCCGTTCTGCACGGCGTTACGCGCGCGCGTGCGCACGCCTTCCACTTGCCTTCCGTCCCCTGCCCATGCTATCGTACTTCTCCTGTCCTCTGCACGTCTCCCGCGCCCTGCCCAGCTCTCTCCCTCCGCAGACGAAGCACCCGCCGACCGCCGCCGCGTGTAGCGTGTGCCCTGCCTGCTTGCTGCCCTTGGTGCGCCGCCTTGCGGTGTGCCGACTTCACCTACTGACCCTCTTGCCTGCCTCCCTGCTGCCCTGCTGCCGGTACTTCCATCCTGGTTCGTAGGTACGTCTACGCGTTGAACCGAGGGCGTGCTGTGCCGGGGCCGAGTTGCGTTGTTAGCATGGGGTCCTCTTCGAGCGCGCGTCGGCGGGTGCCGCGGCTTGCCGTCGCGCATAGCCACAACTTCCATACACTGGTTGCCAGCTAACATACGACGCGGTACGCGGGCTGGGCCGGGACTCGGGTTCGCACGGGCGGCTTGCGGTCGGGCTTCGTTATCCGCACTCGCACCTAACCGCATTCCCTCCCTACACGGCCGACGCGCTAATCAACCCTTAGCTGTGCTGTGCCGTGTGTGGGGTTCCGTCTTCACCTAACACTTGAGCACATGTCGGGCATATGTTGATTATTACGAACACATGGACACGCGAGAAGCTCCCGTCCCTTCCGCCCACCCTCGCCACCTGCCCCCAGCTCACCGGGCTGGTACAGCGCAAAGGCCAGGTGCAGCGGCGCCAGCTTGACGGGCACCTCGAAGCGCACCGCCCATGCCATCTGCGGCCGAGCGAGGGGTGCGCACAGGGGTTTAAGCTGCGGCGGACAAAGGGACGCTTTGCACCATTGCCCAAGGCCCGATGCCGCAAGCCGCACTTGCCAGACGTCCCAGGGCGCGCGGGGCCCCGCTACCAAGACGCATGGCTCTCCCCTCCACCATGACAACCCTCCCATGCGCTCGTATGTCTGGTGCTGCACCCCACCAGGCGGTTGTCAAAGCTCATGGCGGTGCGCATGGCGCCGCTGCCGCCCGCCTCGGGGGTCGAGTCGGCCGGCACCGCCTCCTTGGGGTGGTGCCACTTGGTGCTGCTGGCGCGGTACATGCCCCTGGCAGGACGAGGGCGGGCGGAGGGGCGAGGGAGCAACGGAGGGAGTGGGGCAGCGGGTTGCGCTGGGCCCCAGCGGCGCGGTCGCGCAGGCTCCTCGGCCCCATTATATTGGCCAGTGCGCACATGGGCCGCTACATGCACACGCCCGCTGCCCCGCTGGCTGTCTGCCGCCGGCCGCCGGCCCCACCAGTGCAGCGACAGCTCCTTGGGCGCCTTGTGCGGCACGTTGCTGTAGTCGGCGGTGATGCGGACAATCATCTTGCCGTCGCGCGTCTCCGACACCGCGTCGACCTGCGACCACACAACCACAGGTCAGTGCGGAGGGAGCGCAGCCATTGTTTAATATCTCTAAGATACACGGTCGCCGCCATAAGCAAGGGGCGGCGCAGCGGAGGACACAGCAGAGAGGAGCCGGGTGCCGCAACAGGTCGGCCGCTCCGGCGCAGGAGCATGGCGATTGGCGCGACAGCGGTGCAGGGAGCAGCGCGCCGGGCGGCTGAGGATGCCGCGGGGGCATGGTGGGGAGACCACGGGAGCCTTGGAGGCCAAGCCGCCGGCGCCGTGGGACACCCACCAAGGCGCCTTCCTTGCTGTGGCAGCGGTAGCGGCCGACGGCCGTGTCCACCAGGCCACGCTCCAGGGTGGCCGTGGCCGAGCAGACCCACGAGGGGGAAGGCACGGGGGAGGAGGCGGGGAAGGGGCACGCAACTGGCACACGCCGGACCGGCGCAGGGCTGCGGCCGCAAGATGGCGGCGTAGCGATAGCCGGGGTGAGGCGGCCGACCGCTGGCGTCGACAACGTCACCACTTGAGCTGCGTGAGTAGGCGTGGGACGAGCCCCGCGCGTGGGCGCGCCGGGAGATGCCTTCGGGAGGGCGCGCGGGGCGAAGATACATCCGCGACTGATGGATACGCCGGAACCGGCAACGAGGAACGGCACCCCGTGGTTGCCCTAGACGGCCACCATCGTATCGTGCGTAAACACAAGCAACAGCGCGCAGCGAGCGCGCTGCACGCGACACCATCGCGGCCAACACATCGACCATCGCACCAGGCCTTACCCGCATCGGGCCAGAGTGCAGCATCATGCTGCCTGCCTTGTGATCAGGCGTTCAGCAGCTCGCTTCAGCGCAAAGAGAGACGGATAAACGACTGCCGAGACCAAGCGGCAGCACAATGGGTTCTGCTATATCTGAATACGCCGAACTAGGGATCGAGACGTAAGTCGTCGAAACCGGCAGCTCTTGGCTTCAGATGCGCTCGTCGCGCTGAGAGCATAAACGCCGAGCTAATGGAACAAGGTGGGGATGTTGAAAATCGTTTATAAATTATTAGCAGCGCACAAAAGTGCGCGACCACAGTGTTGCTGGGGCCAAAGTTGAAGCGCTGAAGCCCATGCAAGTGGTACTTTTGCTGCCTTGCCTTTTGGGGCCTCCTAGCATTCCAAACAATGGAAACAAGTAAAACAGCCGCAAACAACAATGACGACCTACTGAAAGCCCTGCATTGCGCAACTTGTCGACTGGGGCTGTGACGACAGCACGTTGACAGCTCTTGTTCCTTGCTTAGTAGTAGTATATGGCAATAATTTATTGCGTTGAATCCTGAACACCACAGCACGTCCGCTTGCGACAACGGACAGCTCAGGCTGGCCGGCCGTGCGCTGCCCACCCTGGCACAGAGGATCACAGAATCTATCTGATACAGCTGTTGGAGGGCCACGCGTGAACCCGGTTGGGGCACGCAGCGGTTGGGTGACGGATGGTGGACGAGGCGCCAGGCTCGCCCTTCGCCGGCGCAGCGCAAGCGCCCGAGCCCCACACGCCGCCAGCGGATGCGTGGCAGGTCGCGGCTGCCCTAGCTGCACCCCAGATAGCAGCTATGGCCGGCCCAAGGTACGCAGCGCACTGCACTGCCCGACGGCATCGCGCACGTGTGGGCCCATGCCGCACAACATGCCACAGCGGGCGCCGCGTTTGCTACAGCAGCCAGCAAAGGTCGGCCTGACCGCCCAGTCCAATGGTCGCCAACCCCCCTGTCCTGTCCCCTTCGACCCGCACGTCGGCAGCTGCCGCGCACCTGACGTCGCCGGCTGTGGCAGCAGCCGTGTCGCCGCCGGGCCCTCCCCTGGCACCGCCTCCGCGCGCCCCTTCCCCAGCGGCGGGGCCACGCCGCTGCCGCAACTTTCTATTTTGCGCTCTTCACAGGCAGACGCGACGCGGCTGGACGCCGAGCTGTACGGTATGCTGCAGGTACGGCAGTACGACATGCTTCTGCAGCGCTGCAGCACTTGTTGCACGTGGCATGCAGTCCTGCGGCACGCCATTTACGGTGGCACTTCTGGCATGTCAGCCTGCTCGTCAGCAGCGGCCCTCGCCGTGCCCCGTCCGCCCGCGCCTGCCAGCCCCGCCGGGCACCCACGAGTCCAACCCGCTCATGAGCCCAACCCTCTCCTCCCTGCCCGGCCCCGGCCCCGGCCTCCCTCCCCGCAGGAGCAGCTGGCCAAGCTGTTTGAGCATTTCTCACCGGTGAGAGGGCGAGATGCCGCAGGCGCTGGGGCATGGGAGGGTCCAGACAATGCGGCACAGCGCGCCGCTGCTGGCCTGCCGTCCCCCTCCCCACACATCCCCTGCCATTCACCTCCCCTCTGCCGCCAGGGCCGCGCTGCTGAGCTGGAGCCCGAGCTGCGCGCGGTGCTGTCGCTGCTGGTGGGTGGGAGGCTGGCGGTGATGGTGTGGCGGTGGTACGTGCCGGGCCATGCGTCGGGCCGAGCTATGCGCCAGGCGCCTCACCCTCTCTCGCTCCCCGCTCTCCCCTCGGCTGCCAGGTGTTTGGGCTGTCCGTGTGGCAGGGCCGCGCCACGCCCGGCTGCGAGCTGCTCAACCTGCGCTACCGCAACGAGCGGGCGGTTGGGGCGGCGGCAGCGGCAGGCGCGGCGGCCAAGGTGAGCAGGGCGCTGGACCTTGGGACGTCGGGGGGCTGCGCCAGAGCCCGGCCTGCTGGGACGAGTGCTCTGGCTCTCTTTCCTCCTTACGCCGCCGACCTCCTTCCATGCCCGCCGCGCTGCAGCTGGTCGGGCCCAGCGGCGTGGGCGGCCCCGGCCTGACCCGGGCCCAGCGCCTGGCCTTGGGCATGGGCACAGTCGTACTGCCGTACGCGTGGGCCCGACTGTGCCGTACTGCGCTGGCGCATGACTGGGGGGCGTCGATGGGGCAGGAGGACTATGGCGGCGGCGGCAGCGGGGCCTGGGCAGATGCAGGCGGCCGCGACGGCTGGGGTGGAGGGGGAGGCGAGCGCCGCGGGGGCCGCGTCGCGTCGTGGCGGCGCTGGGCGTGGCGCGCCATGGTGGCTGCGGAGGGGCTGGTAGCGGCGGCGGCTCTTGTCAACTCGTGGGTCTTCCTGGTGCGGGGCGACTACAGGTGAGGCAGGGGGTGGGGAGGGGCGGGGAGGGGAGGTTGAGGTGCTGCTGCGAAGGACGTGCCGCACGGCGGCCGCACCGTTGTGGGTGCCGGTTGCTGGGTGCCATTCCTCACCGCTGCCCGCAGCCCCTTGTGGCCCGCTCCATCCCTCACCACTCCCGTGTCCCGTGTGGGCAGCGCTTC
>BDDC01000154.1:39545-65818 GCA_001662425.1 Chlamydomonas sphaeroides | reverse complement strand
GCCGAGGGGCCGAGGGGCCGAGGGGCCGAGGGGCCGAGGGGCCGAGGGGCCGAGGGGCCGAGGGGCCGCAACATAGGTGGTTGCCGATGACGTTGCATTGCGTGTCTATATGGTATGCCGCCGCCGCGTGGCAGCATGCGTGCATGTGCACGGGGGCTGATCCTGTTGGCTGCAACAGATAGAGGTCGGGCGGCCCAGTTGTGACAGACATCACCGACGTTGGGGCCACGGCTGGTAGTGTTGTGCACCCCGGACATCTCATTCGTCACAGGAGAGGACCTCCTGGACCGGACAGCATGTCTGCCGGCTGCAAGCTTGAACCGCCACTGCTGTAAAGCGGGCACCCGGGCGCTTAGCAATCAGGGCTCGTATCTTCATCAACCGGGTCAACCGGGTCAACCGGACCAAGCAACGGCGGTGGAGCACGAGAAGAGACCGGATCAACAGGGGTTTGACTGCGTGAGGCACGATTTGATCAGGCGATCAAAACCATGGGTTGAAACGTTTCGCGTCCCAAAGCCTAGCGATCAACACGCCCTGACAACCAAACGCGCGTCCCTGACGCTGGCCTGGACTTATAGAGCAGAGGTTGTAAGCGGCTTGGCACTTCGCCCATTTCGGCACCCGGCGTAGCGGCGCGCCTTCCCCATTTCCACGGTGACCCCGGCAACCCCCCGTCCAACACCCCGAGCACGCCGGTTGCCCATCTATCTGCCCGCCGGACACTTAAACGCATGGGAGCTCCAAGCGGCTGACTCCACGGCATCAGGACGCCAAAATCATCGCGTCCTGACAGGCGTGAAGTGGTCTACCACCACCAACATGTTGTGTACTGGCCGCCACATGCCTGTCCCGTGAGGAAGCGGGTTGCCAGGCAAGCGTTGTGTGGTGATAGGTCCGGCATGGAAGTTGACCGCGTGGGCTCCAAGCGGCTGACTCCATGGCATCAGGACGTCCAACTCGTCGCGCCCTGACAGGCGTTATGGGGTCTACTTTACAGTATCTGCAATCTGCTACCGTGGGGTACGTTGGTGCCCAAGGCGCAGTTTGGCTGGCGCCCCACTACTCAGGCATGGCCCGGCATCATTGTGTTGTGCAATGCAGGGCGAGGCCCAGCCGGGCACCTGCCAGCGCACGTCGGCACAGCTCTTGGCAGGAGCGAGCTGCTTGCGGCGCCGCTCGCCGGCGCTGTTACATGACCTACGGGTCAGGGCCCTGCGCACCCACCCGTGCGCCGCCCTGGCCAGAACCGTCATCGTACCACACCATCAGTAGAAGATTACATGCCAGCCGAATACCACTGCATGTATCATTGCACAAGCCAATGCCATGCGGGCGCTCTCTGCACCAAGCCCTGCCTGCGGCACACCCGAGCGCTCCCGTGCCGTTGCCGCTACGCTCCGGCCCACACCCCTCAACTGGAAAGCCCCATCTCTCACACACACCTTCTCACACCAATCCCCTCCCTCTAAAGTACCCCCCTCGTGTCAGCTGCAAAGCACCACGCACAGATGCAAGCCCCCGTCGCCTCATCACTTACTCCCGCCAGCCGCCCCCGCAGCTGGCCCCCACAGCGCCGCGAACCGGCGTCCGGCGTGCTTGGCCGCCACACGATCAAACATGGCCACAAAGCCCCAATGCACGAGGGGCGCCACGAAGGAGGCGAGCATGTCGAGCAGCACGCGCGGGAAGGAGCGAGGCAGCAGGCCCTGGTGCAGGAGGAGAGAGGGTGGGGAGGGTGGGGGAACAGCGTCACGGGGCGGAAAGGGAGGAAGCGAGCACGCTGCCGTGAGAATGATAGGCAAGGGGCGCGGCGGTAGCCCCTGGGCTGTGGGTAAGGGCGGGGCGAGGTTGGGTTGAGAGGTTGGGGCGGGGCGACGTCGGCACGCGGAGCTCACCGGGGGGAGGACATGGCGCGCCGCCGCTCGCTCGTTTGCCGCTCGCTCGTTTGCCGTTCGGCCTTTGGCGCATGGCCCCCTTGCGCGGCCTGTCCGCTGACGCAGCATCGGCCCCCCCTCTTGCAGAGGTCCTGCAGGCCCCTTCCTGCTCCTCTTGGATGCTGTATGACATAACGTGCGCTATGTGCGGTGTTCCCGCTGTCGATGCGGAGGCAGCTGCTACTCCCAACGGTCGCATGCAGTCGCATCCGCACCTGCGTGGTGATGGCGTTGAACTGCAGCCCCAGGTCGGGGCAGGGCAGCAGGTAGACCCCCGAGCGGATGCCCGCCATAAGGCTAGCCGCCACCTGGGGGTGAGGGAGATGGGAGGAGAGGGTACGTAGGGGGTGGTCTGTTAATGGCATGTGTGGCCGGTATGTCCCCTGCCTGCCACCCGACGTTGCCCTGCCGCCGACCTCCTCGGACCCGTGCCTGCTCCGCCCCCACAGCCCCGCACCCCCACTGCCGCCCACCTGCTGCGGCGTGAAGGTGGTGCTGCCTGCCTCCGACACCTCCTTGGTCTCGGGCGGCTGGCGGGACAGGGGCGGGGACGGGGGTGGCGTGGCGGTTCCTGACCAAGGGTTCGTGCCCTGTACGGCACAGTTTAAATGACGCCGTTGGGGCCGCCGGGGGGCAACAGGAAGCGCCGCACAGTCGGAAACACCACCCTGCTTGCCAACACGCCCGACCAGGCAGAGCTGGCGCGGGCGAGCGATGCCCCGCCCCGCTGCCTGGCTAGCTCGGTGTGTTATGTGCCGAGCCTGCCGCGCCACGTGCAGGGCACGGCAGCATCGCGCCTGGCGTGTCCGCGCGGCCACAGCACGGCCACTCGCAAACGGCCATCGCATCTTGATTCGATACTAGCGAAACCTCGACACATACCGACTCCATCGGCTATGATATGACAGCCGCACGCAACCCAGGAGAGCGGCCTTGCAGCTGCGCTCGCGGTTGCGATTGCGGCAGGTACCAGCGCTGAAGGGAATTGGCCCCTGGCCCCTGGCCCGGGCATGACAGAGCCCTTCCGGTCTTCTCGCCCGCGCCTGCGCCTAGGCGACGGCCAGCCGGCCAGGGCGCACACGCAGACGGTCACTCGCCCACCGTACCGCGAACAACCGAGACACACACCCGTGCCCACCTGACACTCTATCACGACCCTAGAAGTGAACACCCATGCCCACCTTGCTCTTGTTCTCCTCCGCAAAGCCCGGTGTGGCGGTGTCTGGCGGCTGCGCGAACGACACCTTGACTCGCGTGCCCTTGAGCTGAGGACGGCACACGTAGAGCACAAGAAGTGGACAGATTCAAAAGCAGACCTCAACAACTCGCCATGCCGGCTGCGCTGCTCCGTTGCCGCACAACCACCACCCCATTTCTCCACATCGCACCTCATTGCGCAGGCAGTCGGCCAGGCCCTTGACGGCGTACTTGGAGGGGCAGTACGCCGAGTAGCCCACCAGGCCTGGGGGCGTGCACAGGAGGCCGCCACCATCGAGTCGTCAGCGTGAATGTACGTAGCAGGTGAAGATTATGTAGACTACGTACATACTATCAGATCGGGATGGCGGCCTGGCCAGTACACCGCATAGCCCACCAGGCATACGCGTGTTGGCACTCCGTGGGTCCACACATTTAGACTGTGAGGAGGAGCTGGAGGCCGCGGCCCTGGACGGCCAGCCGGCTGAGTGCGGATGACTGCGGCCAAAAGCTCGGCACCTAGCGTCTTGCACACCACCAACACGCGTGTGTTCAGAGATAGGTAACATGTTGTAAGCACGTGTGTGTGCGGTGGCCGCGCCATGGCCCTGCACGGCTCACCAAACGTGTCTGCCGACCCGCACAACGCACATAACGTCAAACGGAGCAGACCGTGCCACGTACACGGTGTTGGGTGTCGTGCGACACCACACACCAGGGAGCCTCACCGAAAGTGCTCAGCGCGCTGCCGACCAGCACGATGTGGCCCTGGTTCCGCCGGACCATGTCGCCGTACAGCGCGTGTACGACATTGAGCACGCCGTAGAAGTTCACGGACATCTGCTGCTGGAACACGGCCAGGTCCATCTCATGGAAGTAGCCTGGAGGGTAGGCGGGGGCGGTGAAGGGTGGTGTTGCCAGCGCGCAGGTGTAGGCAATTCTAGGCAGGGCGACCAAGGAGGGGCGCGAGTACGGTTGTACATGCCTTCGCCGCCCAGCAGTAGCTTGGGGGAGGGGGGGAGGCGGGCGGCTGAGGGGACACCGCAGCGGCCACGCGCACCGATCCCACCCGGTTTGGCAGCCGGGCCGTGGGAGGCAGATGGCTGCGCACATGACGGAGATCCTCCGCCCAGCGCCCTCACCCGGCTTGGCGCTGCCCGCGTTGCAAACCAGCAGGTCCGCGTGCTCGATGGCTTACAGTAACAAGGCATGCAACCAATAACACTTTGCTGTGACAGCACAATGTCATCGACCTCACCCGGCTTGGCGCTGCCCGCGTTGCATACCAGCAGGTCCACGGGCCCCAGCTCGCGCACCGCCGCAGCCAGGGCCGCCCCCACCTGGCGGCAGGGCGTGGAGGGGCACGGCCGGCGGGGGGCAGTGGGCCGGGGGCGGTGGGCAGGGGCAGGTGGGCAGCGGGCAGGGGCAGGGGCAGGGTCTGGGGCCAGGGGGCGGTGACGCAGCTGCTTGCGGGGCCGAGGGCATCCGGGCCATTGGTGAGGGCCGCCCGGACCTGACAGCAGGGAGCGCAGGGGCGCGGGCGGGCATGGCTACTGGCAGGTGGCGGCAGGCGGCAGGCGGCAGGCGGCAGGCGGCAATGCCCTATCGAAATCAAGGGACGTAAGGAGTGGCCGAGCAGTCAGTGGCGGTCGCGCATGATGCGGCATGGGCTGGTGGCGCGTGAAGTGGATGGTGCGGCGGTTCACAAGCCGGGCGGCAGCGGCGGCGGCGGCGGCGGGGGCACTGGACGGCGCGCCCCGAAGGTCGTTGGGCCAGCACAGTGCCGCGGCCTAAGCCTGTGTGCCGCAAGGATTGGATGCGTTCGCCTAGCGCAGGGCGGACCTTGGCGGGGTCGGTCACATCGGCGACCTGGTATTCGACACGCGACCCCGTGCCCTTGCTCCGCGCCTCCGCCTCCAGCTGCGCCTTGGCTTCCTTGAGGCTCGTCTCTGTGCGAGCTATGATTGTTACATTGCCCTTGGTCCGCACGGCCTCCTCCGCCAGCGCCAGGCCGATGCCGGAGGACCCGCCGGTGATGAGCACATGCTTGCCGCTGAGGTCGAACTTCTTGCCAAACATGCCGGCGCAGCTGTTGTTAAGGCGAATCTTGTTCTAGCTGCACAGGTATGCAAGCCGAGGTGAGCAGAACGAAACCTGAATGAGCGTTGGGCTGTCGCGAACAAGAGAAATCGTGTGCAGTGTATCTTATTTCGCACAGTGCTTGAGTTGATACTGTATTAATACCAAGCGACACGCTGCGGTCACTAAATTAGCCCTCCACGTCAGGGCAGGCGCCGAGCAGCGCCTAGTCACCGCGCCATGGCGCAGGCACTCTTAGCAGCATCACGACCATGTTGGTTACCTGCGGGACTTTCGGTGGCGCTGTTGCAGCGCGCCGCGACGAAACAGCCATGCGCATGGCCGCTCGCGCTGGCGACCTACTCATCGACCGCCTCAGCCGTGGACCAGATGATCGATTACGCCATGGCGCAGCGCAAGGTGGTTCAGATATCCGCCGATAGCGTAGCGGCGGCGCGGCTTGTGCCTCCGCCAGGCGTGAACCCTCCGACAACCCTGAACAACCCAGCACCGCTGGCCCTCTCGCCCATCGGCGCCCTCGATCGCTGCAATACGCATGCCATCCGCCCCCGGTTTCTTCAACTGCCCGCTCCAAATCACTGTTCGGCCCCTGCGCTAGCGCCCGTGCCAACCGCTCATCCCCGCCACCCCGCCCTCAGACCAGCCCCGACATGGCGGCCGATGTACTGCAGTCGGGGCTGTCGTACACCTCCCCCGAGTCTGACCCGCTGGGCGCAGCGCGCCTCAACACCGCCCTGGGCTCCATCCAGGCCGACCGCCACGCCTGGGTGCGTCGGTCAGCGGAGAAAGCATCCCTGGACTGACCACACATGGGGCCTCCACAGGGGACAGCAGTTTGGGTCGTGCTGCACCCACATGGTGCCCCTGGATCATGGAGCCCCCCCCCAACCCGCCCCACCCCAGGCCAAGGCCGCGAGCCACGCCAGCGCCGCAGTAGAGCTGGCGGCGCGGCGGCTGGCGCCTGGCGGCGCCGGCGGAGGCGGCCCGGCGGAGGCGGCCGCCAGTGTGGCCGTGGCTGCGGGCCAAGTGGGCGCTCGGGCGCTGCTGCTGCAGGTGGGGCTCGCAGTCAAGTGCTGCACGGACTGGAGCCGGAGCACACGGGCTGCGTACGAGCGGCCACCGCGCTGGGGCTCAGGGGCACTGCTAGCCTGCCTTCGTCAGCCGTGCCCGGGCCGTGCCGCAAGCGATGGCGCGCAGGGGCAGCATGGCAGCGCGGCGATGGCGCTCTCTCCCGTGGACGCAACCCTTTCCCCCCCACCCCCAATACTCGCAGGGCCAGGACGCGGAGGCGCTGGCGCTGGCGAGCCAGCTGGAGGTGGCGCTGCGGCCAGCCGGCGCAGGTGCGCCGGGCCACAGCGCGATGGCTCTGACCAGGCTCAACATGGCCCAGGCGCTGGCCTCACGCGCCGCCGCCGCCCCTCCCCCCTTCTTCCCTCCCCCTCGCCCTCTCACACACAGCCACGGGCCACACCCGTAGCCTGGGCCTGCTGGCCATGGCCGCCTCGGCCTCAGCCTCGGGGCCGTCCTCCACATCCTCCTCGCCTTCGTCTCCGGACACGGCCTCGCCCTCTGGGGCCGCCAATGCGCTGGCGGGGGCGCTGGGCTCCGAGCCCGGCAGCGCCGCCGCCTCGACGGTCGCAAGCCCCGAGCTGGCGGATGCGGCGCACGCGCTAGGCTTCCTGCAGGCCCTGCGGGAGGGGGGCGGCGGCGGTGGCGGGCAAGGCGGTGCGGACGGCGTGCTGTCTGCTTCGGCGGAGGCTGCAGCGGCGGCGCGGCGCGGTGGAGGCGGTCGCGCGGAGGGCGGCGGGCTATGGGCCCCTGCCGGACGGGACGCGTGGCTGCAGCATCTGTCCGAGGTGGGCAGGGCCGCAGTGCTCCAGTGGTACCGGTATGAAACCCCATGTTAGATGTATGAGGGACAGCACCTGGGCGGGTGTGTGTGGTAGCGCGTGTCAAGCTTTAACATGCTGATGGCGGCGCCAGAAGCGCCGGCCTGGCGGCTCAAGATGAGAGCACTACTGCCGTCCGCGGAGACGTGGGGCGGTGGCGAGTTGTGCGGCCGCGCCGGAAGGGTGGTCAGTGCGCGGGCGGTTTGCCGATACCGCGCCCGCGGACACGCCAGCACGCCAGTGCAGCGATATCGATGGGGCGCTGCGCCTAGCTGTGGTGGTGGTCCTTGCCTCCGTGGCGGTCCTTGCTGCGGCCGCAGGTGGAGGCGGACGCGCTGGCGGGCCGGGCGCAGCTGGCGATGCGCGCCAAGCACTGGAGCGGTGCCGAGGACCTGCTGGGCGCGGCGCTCAAGGCGGCGGAGGGTGGGCGGGTTGGGATGGCTGGGACCGGCTGGGGGCGCAGCAGGCGGCGACGTGCAGGCGGGGCGGCGCCCGCCAGGGCCGGCTGCGCAGGGGCAGGCAGGGAACGCCCGCGATCGGGTCTAGTGACGCACTCCTACAGCGCCCACTTCAGGCCCGCATAACGTCATCCCGCCCTGCGACTGCCCCCTGGTCCGCAGCCGCACACGGCGAGCGCAGTGCGGCGCTGTCCCCGCTGCTGGCCCTCCTCGGCTACACTTACGCCCGCTCCGCGCGCGTCACCTTTGCCGAGGGGCTCTACCGCGAGGCCGCCAAGCTAGCGCGGCTGGACCCGGCCCGGCTGGCGCAGGCAGCCGGCGGTGAGGCACAGGGCGGCGGCGCGGCGGCGGGTGCCGCGGCCGCGACCGCGGCGGCGGCGGGCTTGGGCATGCACGCCTCGGCGGCGGCGGTGCTGTCGTGGCGCTTCGCACAGCTGCTGTTCGTGCTGCCGAACCGAGGTGCGCCGGGTTTGGGACGGCGGGCGGGTGCGCAGGTGGGTGGGACGGTGGGAGGGTGGGTGGGAGCGTGGGCGCCGGCCCGCAGGGGTAGGAGGCCAGGCCTGGACACACGGCTGCAAGGCAGGCCATGGATTCGTCTCGAGGTCAGCTGGGTTCGTGGTGCTGCGCTAGCACGGTGGACATGTCAGGTGTTGACAGGCACGGTGCGGAAGCTTTCAATCCGTTTTGCAACCACCTCACAGCCATGGGCCGAGGCTGAGACGGCAGCAGTCGTTTCTCCGCGCTGTCACAGCATGCCGCGAAGCTGCTGTATCGAGGCCAAGCGCGTGTGTCTTGCCTTCACTGCTGGCCGCAGGCGGCGAGGCGGCGCGCTGGGAGGCGTGCGCGCGCAGCATGTGGGCGGGCAGTGGGCCGATTGGGCGGCAGGGCATCGAGGCGGTCCTCGGTGGGCATGGGCACCTCAAGGGCGAGGACGGTGGCTCGGGCGTGCTGATCAGCACGCGCTTCCGCAGGGCGTGGCCGTGCGGGGAGGGCGTGTGAGGGGCCGCGCGCCGAGCACGGTGGTACTACTGGGGAGGGCACAGCGGGGGAGGATGGTACGGCACGTTGCGCCTTCGTTGGCGAGCTGCGGAGACGCCCGACGCGGCCTTGAGCTACACTGCTATGTAGCGCAAGCCATTGTATGTAATACGTACAGTCGGCTGCCTTCGTTTGCGCGTTCCCTTGTTCACACCACGGAGCGATGACCGCGGGCACACATCTGACCGGCGTTGACTCCACAGCGCCCATGCAAAAGCATTAGCACGAGCTTTGCCTGATAGCAGGCAGGGACGCATGAGTTAATTAACCGCTACCGTTGTCAGGCCGGTTGCTAGGTCTGCTTGCGTGCATAGCAGGCAGGGACGATCAGCAGGAATGTTGGAACCGGCGGACGAGGATGCGGGCCTGGACACAACGGGGCTCAAGAAGACGATGCTGGGCCAGCTACAAAGCACTGGAGCGGCGGGACAGGTCAAGGCTAGGCTTAAGGGCCCCGCCCTGCCCACTGCCCGCTACAACAGCCACGCCAGCCGAGTCCTGCGTCATCCTGCCAAACCTCATGTCCGCGATCTCCGAGGCGGCGGCCGCCAGGGGCACAGAGTCATTCACACAGACGGTCGGAGGCGACAGGTGGGCCAGCCCGCTCCCACCCACGGCACTGGCCTGCCGGGTGACAGCACGCTGCCGGCCCAGCCAGCCGCGCCCGCGCGCCCAAGCTGTTTTATTCACTGCTTTCCTTTTTGCCGTAGCCTACCCAGGTACCAGCTGGAGGTGCGCATGAAGCAGCTGGAGGACACGAGTACCAGGCCAAGCAAGATGCGTTCGGCGCGGCTGTCGCCCAACGCGGGCCTGGAGGAGCGGATGGCGCTGTACCGGCAGGAGATCGAGGAGCAGGCGGCAGGGGTCGTATATATATCTGATCTGGGCGGACAGTTAAAGCTAAGCCGTCGGCCCCGCTGCCTGGGCTGGGCGAGTCCAAGTCCAAACCCGGGTCAGGGCGGGGCGGCGCCGTAGGCGCCGAGCTGCATGGGCCCCAGGTCAGGTGGGGTAGGTGCGGGCAAAGCCTGCCTGCTGCCCAGGTCTCCGCCCCCAGCCCCCCTGGCTGGGGCGGCCATCCCCACATAGCTCGCTCAGGGAAGCATTCCGGTTTAACAGCGGTAGGTAGGCCAGAGGGTTTCGCTTGCTTGCTTGGTGTCCACTGTGCGTGTCCGATAAGATGGTGTGCTTGTAGTGCTTGCTCGGTCGCCACCCCTCGCCCTCGCTGTCTGACATTAGCGGGGGCGGTTCTGATGCGTCGTCCTCCACCGGCGGCTTGGGCTCAGTATGGTAGTGGGCGTGCTGCCTGCTGGCGCCAGTAGTGCCGCCTTGATCAAGTCATGACGTCGTGATGGAGTCGCAGGCTCGTTAGCGGCTCTGCTGCTGACCACTCGCACCGAGGTGGGGTCAGAGGTTACATGCATTCCCCGCTGCAGCCTTGCTGGCGCGGGGGAGCGAGCTAGTACCAAAAGGATGACACACATGCCACAACATGACAAGCGAGCCACACACTCACTCGCTCTAATCACATCCAGCAGTGACCCCAGCAAGCAAAGAATGCCGTGCCGCTCAGGCGTACCCAGCCTATCAACTCATCCAGCACATGACTCTGCTATCATCAAGAGCGCGCGCTCATTGATCGTGATGATGCAACGAACCAACATGCATGGCAACAACGGAGGCCTGCATGTGCACATCAATGTAATAAAAAGGGCCACGCCTCCGAAACCATCCTGGAATCCCATCCCGCCGGCTGACGACAGGCGGGTGGCCACGCACGCACAGCAAGGGCACACCAAGTACGTAGCTGTCGCAGCAGCTTTAAACATCGCCCGCTGTGTTGACTTATCTGAAGAGATATGTTAGCGGCGCGCTTCAGGGGCCGCCGACGTACTTCAACGCAAAGTTCTGTGCCATGTTGGTGGGGTCGCAGGCGGTCAGCTCGAACTCCACGTCGAAGGCGGTGCGGGACTCCACGTTGCGCTGCGGGCGGGGCCGCGAGGCACACACAACCGAGGAGCGATCGATGAGGGACACGCTAGCGGGCGTGTCGGCACGGAGTGCGTGGGCAGCTAGCAGGGGCAGGGCTGAACCCTGCGCAGGGCTGTGTTGCACCTACCAGCTGTTCATACATCGGCCTCTCCCGACGGCGGCGGCCATCCCCTACCTAACCGACCCCCGCACGCATGCACTGCCAACATACACGTGCATGCATGCAAGCAAGGGAGTGCGTGCGGCACACTACGCTGTGGTGACCGAGCCTGCACGTACAGATCCCCCGCCCCAGCTACTTGCGAATGCTGTTTGCGCGCACACACCACAGCCCGCTGTCCTCCAGCAGGCAGGCAGGTACGTCTGCTACCCTGCCTGCCCACCTCCATCTGCAGTGACTCACCGACACTTCCATGCACAGGTTGGCGCTCTCCGACCTCATCAGGTAGCTGCGGAGGGGTCGTGAGAAAGGTAGGGCAGGAGAGGTACATACGTAGGCGAGGAAAGCACGCACGTACGCCGGCGACAAGCAAGCAGGCGGGCTGGGTAGCGCAGCGCAGCTTGCAGCAGAGTTGCGTGCTCGACAATGCAAGCTTATCGTGGCCTGGGTGGCTGTACGTGTGTGGTGAGAACGGTTGCTTGGATCACGCACCCGAACATGGCAGTGCGCACGGGGCGGAACACCTGGTTGCTTGCGGTCGTGCAGTCGTTGCCGAGCATGGGAACATATGGCGCGCAACCACGCACAGTCGGGATCTGAGCGCCGACCGTGAGGCACGTCTCAGTGCCCCGACGCCTGCCGGGTTGGTTTGCGGGGGCGCGCGGGTTTAGCGGGTTGTCAGTACACGTGCCCCAGTGCACAGGCCACATCCGGGATCCATGGGCTTCATGTCAAGTTCTGTTCGATGTATATGGGCGAGCCCAGCACCACATGCTTGGCAGAACGGCGATGCACACGGACACAAGCATGCGTGCGTGCAGCAGCACCTCTAGGACTACTTCTGCTAGAGGCGCATCCATACAGCTCGCACGGTGTACAGGCAGCTCACCTGAAGCGATACACTCCCAGAGTGGCTGTATGTAGGTGGCAAGGCAGGGAGGGGCGGGGGTAGGGGTTGGGTCAAGGCGGGCACCGGCAAGCAGGTGGGGTGGGACCACACATGACTACTCCACACAGCATACATACTAGTGCTAATTTGCGGCTGCTGGAAGAGGGGATCCCAGATGCGCACAGCCCTCCCTGCTGTCCCTTGATCAGCTGCTGTAGCTAATTACGCAATCGCACGGCGTTACGGCGGCGGCGGTACAAAGCAGGTGGAGCTTGCTCGCTCCCCAACCCACCGCCGTTATCAGCATGCCACTGCTGCTCGTCGTAGTTCTTGCACTCGTATTGCACCACAGGGGCGTTGGTCAGCGCGCTGCGGGTGGGATAGCAGGGGCGGTACCTACAGGTCACGGTAGATCGCGGCACGAGGGAGCCTCGCTGCGCGCGCCAGCCAGCCTTGTGAAAACAGGCTTTGCGGCGGAACTAGGCGGCTGGGGGAGGGGGGAGTTTCACGCTGCCCGCTGCAGCAGCACATATGCAGCGGCTATCGCCTCATCGTTCTCGCCTGTCCCAGTCCCGGGTTTCATAAGCAGCATGCCGCATACAGATTACACGATGATGCGATGTCTAAATGTGTAAATAAGTGACGCCTCTTGTCTCACCTGTCGCGGTACCAGGCCGTCTCGACGCACATGCGGTAGTTGCTGTTGAACGGCTGCAGGTAGAAGCGCGTGCCCGACTCTGTGGTTCACGCGTGGCCACGGAACACTCACGCGGCCGGCATCCGGCATACATACTTGCAACATTTACCGTAGATATACCAAATTCAGGGACACATGTGCCAGACAGCTCTATGGCGCCGCGCTAGCATGGGCTGGGGCACAGCATCCTCACAACAAGGTGGAGCCCATGCCGGAGGATAGGGCAGCACACGGTTGGTACCACACGTGTAAGGCACTGCCGGGCGAGCGCGTGGCCCCGCATGGATGCGTACGGATAACGCAGCGTTGGCATCACGGGTCAGACGCACCCCATGGCAGGGTGGCGGGCGGCGCATCGACGGCCTCCAGGGTAAAGATCTGTGGCAGCGGTGCGGCAGGGGCCGGGCATGCTTGCATGTGAGGGCGGGCGGGCGGTTGTGAGCCAGCCAGACGGGCGTCCAGATGAAGACGAACTCTTGAATGAGCACAGAGTTCTGTGCGTGCCGCTTGGTACAGCAGCTACGGGCAAAAGGCCTAATTGGGACGGGCTGGAAGGCTGCGTCCGCGAGCCTTGCACAGCCCACCAGTGCGGCGGCTCCGTCAACACCCGTGGCTGGGGGTCGCCCCGTCCCGTGTTGCCCCAACGCATGCAAGGTTGGGCCTCGGTCGCTGAATGAAGTCCGCACCCGGTCAAACAAGGCGGAGGCCGCACCTGGGCCCGGTTGGTGGGGTCGCACGTGTAGAGCTGCGGGAGGGCGGGGTGCGCGTGTGCAACGGCGGGGGTTGGGCGATAACGATGTGATGCTGGATGGCAAGCCACACAAGCTTCGGCAGATAGATAGATAGAAGTGGATGGGGCCTGCTACGGTGCATGCATGTATGCTCAGCGCACAAGCAAGAGCTCGTACAGAAAAGCCCCATCCGCTGCCAGCTGCTGCATACATCTGCAGCGGCTAGCGCCCCACAAGTCACGCGGACGACGACGGAGGCATGATGTGCGTTCTTGCTACGTGTGCAGCAGCCGAGGCATGTTGTGCTTGCTACGTGCGTAACGTGTGCAGCAGCCGAGGCATGCTCCACGGGCGCCTTGCCTCGATGTAGGCGCCCATGGCGTCCGACTCGTCCTTGACATGAACACACTGCAGCGGCGGCGGCGACAAGCGTGAGTAGGGTGGCTGGGTGACTCATGAATGCCATCGCTCGGCAGAGGCATTTTGCTTGCGTGGCGGGTGCGGTGCATGCAAGCAGGCGTTGGCTGCCCCACTGCCGCTAGCCTGACGATCGCGTACCTTCTCTGCGCGTTGATTCGCAACATACGGCCATCCACGCCGGAGGGAGGCGACGGGCGCATAAGGTACGCGTCAGTGCACACCCCAGAAGGCTTGGGACCCTTTACTCATGCTTTTACACGCCCGCCTTCCCGCGCTCACGAGCATCATGACGGAAGCGGAACAGGTACCTGAGGGCACGAGGGAGGGGCGGGACGGAAGGGGCCGGCCACTGGCAGCTATTCTTGCACAGCTTACTATGCTAGCAACATGCCAGCCACCCCAGCACAACACAGGACATGTTTAGCAAGTAACACCCAATCTTGTGTATGCTTGCTTGATAGTAGCTGTGGTTCACCATTTCCTCAGCCCTACATACCCGTTGCCGACGCGCTCCAGCTTGAACTGCATGCTGAGCACGGTTGTGTCACAGCCCTTGATGTGGACCTGCGGGGGGCAGGCGGAGGGTACTTGATTGCACTTACGGCGGGTTACGACACCTTACCTCAATGCTCGCTTGGGCGCCACATGCATGGTATGGGCGCTGGCGTGGGCCCCA
Organism: Chlamydomonas sphaeroides; assembly: GCA_001662425.1. Lineage (NCBI taxonomy): Eukaryota > Viridiplantae > Chlorophyta > Chlorophyceae > Chlamydomonadales > Chlamydomonadaceae > Chlamydomonas > Chlamydomonas sphaeroides. The sequence continues at coordinate 51,637 of BDDC01000154.1, read as the reverse complement.
GCTTTACGTTGATGATGTAAACGACATACACAGCTAGCTAACATAGAAAATGCAGGAGCCAATGAGCTCTCGCACCTCATCGGCATTGTCGTGGGAGCCGTCGCTTCCGTCCATGCCCCAGCACTGGGTGATGTCGAGCGAAGAGCGGAAGCGGAAGTAGACGGCGGTTCCGGTGCCTGGGGTAGGTGCGTGGCCGCATGGTGGGCACGGGAGCCGCCGGAGATGGGAACATGCGGCGGGGACAAGAGGTCCGAGTCCGGAGGGGCAGGTAGCTAGCACGCAGCGGCTTCAGGCAGCAGGCGTGGTACTTGAGGAGAGGTGCTCCGTCCGCCACCCACCAACTGAGTCGGCGAACCAGACCTGGCGCTGCGTATAAAGGCAGTTGTTCTGCGGCGGACGAACGACGTGGGGAGCGATCGTAAGGCGATGTCGGGGAGGGGGCACGAACAGCAGGTCGTTTTGGTAAGGTCCCCAGCAGGTACTGGCGCGCAGCGGCGGCGGGCGGGGGAACGCGTCCTTCCGGAGCGCTGATCAAATCCTGGATTGCTAGCAAACTTTGGAGAACATATGTAACGCACCTGCACAATCCTGTGCGTCCCGCCGACGCCGGGGGTGTCGGAGGAGGGCTCGAGGCAGCTGCCCAGGAGGCTGGTGGATGTTCGGATATGGTACGCCGCACCATCTGTCATGCAGCAATACGGCATTACATGACGTTGACACACATCAGCGGTCGGGACTTACGCACAACAGGTAGATAGGTGCGTGTCGCGCCAGCGTGGGCCTGCTGCACAGCGACCACAGCGACCCGCGCGGTACTTGCGTGGCAACTAGCAAGCTGCGTGCGGTAGTTGATTGCGTAATGGGCGACCGCGCGCCAGTGAGCACGATTGCTGGTGCGGTGATGTTGATGCTGCTTACGAATGGGTGCGTCGACCGTGGGCAGTCTGGTAGCCATGAAGGTGAGGACCTGGCCCGGGGTACTGTTGCACCTGCCAAGGCGGGTTTTCATGGACGGAGCAGCAAGCGACGTCGGCAAGGAGCGGGCACGTCTGCTCTCCGCCGGCCGCCCTGCCATGCCGCTGCCCCACCCCCGCCCTGCCCCTGTCCCGCCAGTGTCGATCGGGACGCTGCCCTTCCCCTGTCCAGCCCCTGCCTATACGATGGCCGGGGGCTGCCACGCCGCAGTAGCGCGCTACTAGTGTACCGCACTCACTCGTACATGACAAGGCCAGCGCCCTCCACGCTGGAACCGCTCCTGATGTCGATACACTTAGTGGGCGCGGACACGAACCTCAGGACGTAGCTGCGGGCGCGAGTTATCAGCGGCATTGGAAAGGAAAGCGTGGCTGGGGATGGCGGAATGCTCTTCAGGGAGGACGATCAGACAAGCAAGGAAGCGCTCGGCCGGCGAATCAAGCCACAGCGGGAGGTAAGGACCGGTTGGTTGCTGCATGCCGCATAGCAGTGTTTTGGCTCACCCGCTGCCGGAGGGCCTAGTTGTAAACTGTTGCGACCTGGCTGACGAGCACGTGGCCAGAATGATGTTCCTGTTGTCGATGGCCGAGGTGTCGCCGCCTTCCACCGACAGGCACATGCTGTCGAACTGGATGTTCCTGAGGGGCGAGGAAGGGTTGTGGGCGACGTGTATGTTGGACTTGGGGTTGGTGGCTTTGGCGCGTCGTTTGGTGGATGTTCAACCACCACACGCAGCACAGGCCAGACCAGGGGAGACTGCGCCAGACACGATTGAGCTCATTGTTACCTGTAGCGATAGATGAGCGCCCCGTCGGATGCCCGGCCTGCGCGGCACCACGTACCAGCAGGTTGCAAGAACAACTGAGCAATGTGAACCATGCAATGCGAGCTAGGTGCACATCAGCGCGTACAGGACATGCAAAAACCCCAAACTCGATCGCCCCCAAAACAGCCGAGGGATTGTCTCATGACAGCACCGGGCCGTGCGCAGCAGCGAGCTCAGCAAAGTACGCGCTCTGCCCCCAAGCACCAGCGCCGGGGGCTGTGCAATTCATGCGGACAGCAGACGGTGGGCGGTCCAGGGCCAGAGCCAGTGCCCTGGCCGGCGGAAACCCTCGCTCAGCTCAGGAAACCTAGCCGCCCAGCCCCCGACGGGACTCACCGATGTAGTCGGTGCTCCACATGTGCGAGGTGCGGGTCGTGCTGGTGCAGGTGTTCTGCTCCACAATGGTGCCCGCGGTGCCAACGGCGCCTCGGGGCTGCAGGCAGAGCTTGGGGTTGGTGCTGGAGAAGATGGAGTAGGGGCTCCCTGCGCGGGACGGCGGTGGGTGGCTACGTCATCATGGGTTGCTTGTAGAGCGGGGCGCACGACGACGTGCTCGGACCAACGAAAGGGGAAATGATTGTGTGTTGAGGCGCGTTGAGCCCCATCTCACAGCAACATGTACGGGACATCCACGCCGCAGGCAGGCCGGGGCAGCATGCAAGCAAGGGCATCTGCAAGCAACTACATACGCGCCGGCTAGCTGCCCCCCCTTCTTGTGCGTAGCTCGGGGCCATCCCTGCCTATCCAGATAGCCAGGCGTAGTCGGGGGTTGCTGCCCCGCTGGCTCCCGCCCGACCTCGCACGGCCCACTACTCACTGAACAGGCCGCTGCCACCGGCCGGGTCGGGAGGGTAGTTGGCGGGGGTGGGCACTGCGGGTTCAGCGCAGGTCAGGGCAGGTCGGGCGCAGCCAAGTGGCCGAATTACATGCATGCTATCTTCTTGCAAGACTCCCGGTAGCCATCCGTAGCTACTCGTCAGCATGTGCATCCACTGAAAGCAAGTCGTGCATGCAAATAATGCAAATGCCCCGCCCTACTCACGTCCGATGCCCCAGAAGGTCTCCGCAGTGTTGGTGCATGTGCTCTGGCATGGGCAGGGGCGGCCGTGCCGAGGGCGCGTAGGGCGTGCGTGGCTTGTCATCAGCAGGCATGATCCCCACGCATGCATGCACCCGACATCTAGTTGCTGCCGTGCAAAGGAGTGAGCGGCAGCACATACATATGCTATTGGTGCAGCCAGCAGGGCACACAGCCAGGTAGCGCAGCTGCTCTTGTGCCCAAGATGCACGCACCATCGCGAGCAGTGAGTTGGCTGTGTCGGAGCCTCCAAGAACGGCCAGGCACATCCGCGTGTGGCGGAAATACAGTTGCCAGCTGACGGGGTTAAGGAGCAAACAGGGAAGCAAGCGGGGGCAGCATGTGCAAGCAACGTGACTCGCACAGCCAAAACGAAGGAAGAGCTTCCAGATAAGCCGCCATACGTCGAGTCGGTACAGCGTACATAGGTGAGAGACAGTGTACGACACGGTGTACAACATGACACGCACCCGCTGTTGAATGGCTGCGCAATGACCTGCTGCGACTCGAGGGCGGCCTTGCACTCATCCAGGACGACGGGGGTCCCCGAGTTGCGCTGGCTGTGTGCGGGCAGGGGAATGTATCGCGGGGCGGGCCAAGCAACAAGTGTGGCGGCAGCCGCAAGGGACTACTCGCGCGGTGCGTACGTGCGTGTGAACTGCTGTGTGCATACACGTGTATTGGAGGCCAGCGATCGACAGCTGCACTGCACTAACTGCACTGTGTTCAGTCCGGCACCACATCACCATGTATGGGCACCAAGTACACCAAGCGACGAGAGCACGCACCCCAACGAAGGACGGAGCCCACCTGTCGCCCCCGAGCACGGACAGGCAGCGTGAGGGGTAGGCGGCGCTGCGGTAGCGAAAGACGCCCGGCTCTGGGGGCAATGATTGGAAGGCAGTCACGTCAGGATCTGCAAGCCCAAATGTAACAAGTTCATTCTGTGCGTGTGGGGTGCGTGCCGTATCACGGCAGCCTGCTGCTGTGCGTGAGGACGACGTAGCGTCGCATGCAAGGCGACTCTGTCTGGCTGGTGGGGTGGTTGACTGAAATGACACGAAATGACATGACATCCAATCCGTCCATCCGTGTACGTACCGACGAGCTCTGCCGTCCACATCGTGGTCAGGCTGCCACGGCCATCCAGGGCACAGGGGTAAATCCCGAGCACATCGTTGCTGAAGTTGCTGCAGGGGTGCAAAACAAGGGGTGGGGGCAGAGCGTTGTGTTGATACACACGCTGCGATGAAATTTGCAAAAGCTGGGTTTGACATTAACAATACGCGGCGCATTGTCTTACACCGCACCCCGCAACCTTCGGCGCGTCCTGGCCACCCTTGGCGCCCTTGCCGTCCCTTGCTCGACACCAACTACGTACGCCCCCTACCTCTTCCCACAAGTAGTACATGTTGTGGGCTCGCTACTTGATGCAACACCACCAAGACAAATGAGCAAAGCCACAGCTTGCTCACGCTGCTGACCAAAGCATGGCCTTGTAGCTATGAGGCCTACCGTCCTCACGATCGAAGATATCGCGAAACTTACCCGAAATTGGCGGGCCTGACGCAGAGGCGCACGTTGGTCATGGCAAAGAAGACATAGGTTTCGCCGTCTGTGGGCAGGAACCAGCCAGCAACCGTCATTGTATGTCCCAACATCTGCGTGACAATGTCTTGCTTGACGTTGTAGTCTAGGCAGGGTTGAAGGGAGCTGCAAGGCTGCTGAGGTATGGCAGTCGCAGAAGGTAGCACTTGTCCTTACTCTTGATGGCGTCAATCTCAGCAGGAAGTGCGGAAATTGGAGCGCCACCTGCTGCCGGTGGAGACTTCCGGGGCGGCGGAAAGCGCGTGAAGACTGGGGAAACGTACGGGAAAGCGGACGTGTGTATGGTAGAAGGTTGAGCCCGAGTATAATGCGGGGACGTATATGGTCGCTCGCGGTTATGGTGGGGTGCGGCGAGGCGCAGTAATGCAGCTCGTACAGCACACCGGGGCATTGCATAGCGCGGCGGGGTTACGCTCGCTCGGACGAGCACACGCACTCACGGTTCGACTCGGCGGCAGCGCGGCGAGTGGCACCTGTGTCGACAGGGACAAAACATGCGCATGCGCGCGCACGCACAGGGGTCCAGTCACAAAGCATCGCCGCGGCAGATCCGATTATGTTGACCAGGCTCTTCACGCCAGTACATGCAGGGAGCGTAGATACTGCTGTCCTTCATGCATGCCGAGCTCCAGAGCAAGCCAATGCGACGAAGCGCATGCGCACCACGCCTGCCTGCCCTGCTGCTGCCTTCCTTACAGTAAATATCGCCCGGCAGTACACTCCCAGTGCGCATGCAACTTCCTACATACAGTGTTGATGCTTCTAGTGTGTCGCGCTATCTTACGCACCTCGAGTGGCGACGTTGCCGACACTGGAAGCCCCATCTCGAGCGGCCGCCGAAGCAGCGCCACTGCGATCCAGCCCACCTGCATTTGCCCAGGGGTTGCCAATGGGTTAAAGATGACGATGGCATCTGGTTGCAATATGATCGCACATCAAAATACGAGCTGTGAAGCAGGAGTCTCTCACCGCCGGAGGCCGCCGTCGCAGCAGCACCAGCAGCAAGGAGCACGCACAGCATGCTTGCAAGGTGCAGCGAGAGGCCTCCGGTGGTGCTTCCGCGTGTCCATGGCTTCATGCCCTGCTGCTGTTTTTCAGTGGGCACTGCCATGGCTGTGAGTGACTCTAACAGCCTCAGGTAGCTGCTAATTATGATACGCTGACGTCTCAAGCCTATGCTCTTTATCCTCCTGCCGTACCGTACCGCGACCTAACCGAACGGTGTGAAACTGTGAGTTCGCGCCCCGAAACCCAACACGTGTCGCACCCGCCATTGCCCTCTAGCGCCTCAGTTGAAACAATGCAGCTCTGGCATTTTGCAATGGTCAAGCTACGCAAGCCGTTGCTGCGGTTGGGGACTCCGGTGCAGTTGCTTGGCCAGCCATCATGTGCGTACGTGTGAAACGGGACATGATGACAGGAACGCACTCCACTCAGCCAAGCCACGGCACCGTATGTGGCGGAATCCCTTGAATGACGATCTAAACTGCTGACAATACCATACGAACCAGGTGGTCTTGCTGTCCCGCTGAAACCCAGCTGCCGGCGGCTCCCCGCCCATGCTGCCTGTCGGTAGCAGCTCGTGTCCCGCCGAGCCCAGCTTGGACGGCGCGCAATCAAGGGAACCCCGAGTGTCATCCTATTGTTGGCGCGTGCACTTTGCAATGTGAGGCGCCAGGTCATCTGGGCGGTGGGTGCATCCTACCAGCAGCATGTGAGTGCTGTACTGGGCTGGTACGTGAGGGATGTACTAAAAACACCTTTGGGTCCGCCTGGGTGTTAGTGAGATATTCTCTGAAGCCGGCGCCGCCGCCGAGGCAGCTGAGCCGAACGCTCGCCACCAAGGGCCGCTCGGAGGGCCGAACGCTCGTGGGCCACAAGCCCGAGGGGCTGCCCGAGGCGACGAGCGCGCAGCTAGGCATGCCGAGGATCGGCGCCGGCCCAAGTGGACCCCAGAGCATATCATGCTGATCAAGCTGGGCACACCTTTCGGCAGGAGCGAGCTGCTTACCCTTGCGGTGCCGCTCACCGGCGCTGATACATGACCCACTGGTCAGCTGGCCTGCAGGGCCCCGCGCACCCACCCTCTCGGCCTGGCCAGCCCGAACCGCCATCGTACCCCACCATCCGTAGAAGATGTCAGGCAAGTACCAGCGCAGGTATAATTGCACAAGCCAATGCCACGCAGGCGCCCTCCGTACCGAGCCCTGCGCGCGGCGCGCCCGAGTGCTCCCTTGCCGCTGCCGCTACGATTAGCGATTAGCGATTACAAGCCCTTTCTCATCAGGCTTGCACGTCCAAACGAGCCCGGAGGCTCATGGACTGCCAATAACAAAAGCCTGGTATTGTTTAGTCGTCGCCTAGCAATTCCCTACGCAAATTCCAGATATCGACAATCACGCGTGCCAAACCCGCCTGGTCCGCAACACTCATCACATCGCACATAGTGTCACCCGGGCTAGCACCCAGGTTCCACAGCTGTGCTCTTATGCCCGCGTACGCCACACAATCCAGCAACACATGCCGCTCATCTTCGACTGCACCTGCAACCCCACACGCCCGACACAGCCGCGCCTCCCGTCCCCTGCCCTGCCGCTACACTCCACCGCCACGCACCCCGCAATTGGAAAGCCTCATGTCTCACACACAATTGCCGCGTGCGTGTGTGCTACTCGTCACTTTTCTTACAAATGAACAAACACCTGCCTTATCACAAAAAAACCTCTCTTGACATCGCCCACCCTCGTGCCAGCTTCAAGCAAAGCACCACGCACACAAGCGAAGCCCTAGGGGCAAGAGGAGCCCCACGAAGGAGGCGAGCATGTCGAGCAGCACGCGTGGGAAGGAGCGAGGCAGCAATCCCTGGTGCAGGAGGAGAGAGGATGGGGAGCGTGGGGGAATGGCGTCACGGGGCGGGAAGGGAGGGAGCGAGCACGCTGCCGTGAGAATGCTAGGCAAGGGGCGCGGCGGTAGCCCCTGGGCTGTGGGTAAGGGCGGGGCGAGGTTGGGTTGAGAGGTTGGGGCTGGGGGACGTCGGCACGTACGCGGAGCGACCGGGGAGAGGACGAGGTGGCGGGGTGGCGCGCGGCCGCTCGTTTGCCGTGCTGGCGCCTGGCCACCCCGCGCAACCTGCTCGCTCGCTCCCAGACGGCATCACCAGCGGCACTCTGCGGCTACATGAGGACCTCGTCGAGCGAGCATCGGCGGCCTGGCTCTCTTGCCAAGGTCCTGCAGGCCCATCCTGCTCTCCTTGGATGCTACCGGTATGCGACACAACATACACTTTGTGCTATGTTCAATCCAGCTGTCGATGTGGAGGCATCTGCTATAGCCGTAGCTACAGTCGCCGCTCGCATGCAGTCGCAGCCGCACCTGCGTGGTGATGGCGTTGAACTGCAGCCACAGGTCGGGGCAGGGCAGCAGGTAGACCCCCGTGCGGATGCCCGCCATAAGGCTAGCCGCCACCGGGGGTTGAGGGAGTGGGAGGAGGGGGTTGTAGATAGGGGGTCGTCGCAAGCTAGATGGCGTGTGTGGCCAGTACGTCCGCTTGCCTGCCATCCGACATTGCGTGCCCTGCCGCCAGCCCACCTGGACCCCTGCCTGCTCTGCCCCCAGCCACGCCCCCACAGCCGCCCACCTGCTGCGGCCCGAATGTGGTGCTACCCGCCTCCGACATCGCCCTCGTCTCGGGCGGCTGGCGGAACAGAGGGGGGGACGCGGGCAGCGTGGCAGAATTTCCGGACCCAGGGTTCGGTGCCTTGCACTACACATCACGCTGTCCGGGCCGCGGGGGGCGAAGGGAACGAGCCCCCGCACAGGCGGACACACGGTCAGGCAGTTGTGGTAGTTGTGGCAGTTGTGGCACTTGTGGCAGTTGTAGCAGTTGTGGGAGAGCGATGTTCGGCCCAGCTGCCTGGCTGCCTCGCTGGCGTTGGCGTTGGCGTTGGCGCCGCAGGAGGTCAACGGGAAGCACAGTCGGAAACACGGCCCTGCTTGCCAACACGCCCGACCAGGCAGCTGCCACCACTGCAGTGGTGGCGCGGGCGAGCGATGCCCCAACCCGCTGCCTGGCTAGCTTGGTGTGTTTCGTGCCGAGCCTACCGAGCCGCGTGCAGGGCATGGCGGCCTCACGCCTGGCGAGTCCGCGCGGCCACAACACGGCGACGCGCAACCAGCCACCGCATTTTCCTTCGATACTAGCGAAGCCTCGACACATACCGACTCCATCGGCTAGGATACGACAGCCACGCGCAACACAGTGGAGAGCGGCCTTGCAGCTGCGCTCGCGGCTGCGATTGTGGCAGGGACCAGCGCTGCAGTGAATCGGCCCTTGACCCCTGCCCTGGCTTGGCAAAGCCCTTCCGATCATCTCGCCTGTGCCTGCGCCTTCGCCTAGGCGACGGCCGGCCGGCCAGGGCGCACACCCAGACGGCCACTCGCCCACCGTACAGCGCACAACCGAGACACACAACCGTGCCCACCTGGCACGCTATCACGACCCTAGAAGTGAACACCCGTGCCCACCTTGCTCTTGTTTTCCTCCTCGAAGCCTCGCGTGGCGGTGTCTGGCGGCTGCGCGAGCGACACCTTGACTCGCTGCCCTTGAGCTGAGGACAGCACACGGAAACCATAAGAAGTGGACAGATTCAAAAGCGGACCTCAACAACCCCCCATGCCGGCTGCGCTGCACCGTTGCCGCACAACCACCACCCCTTTCCTCCCCATCGCACCTAGTTGCGCAGGCAGTCGGCCAGGCCCTTGACGGCGTACTTTGAAGGGCTGTAAGCGGAGTAGACCACCAGGCCTGAGGGCGTGCACACAGCCACGGGCTACACCCGTAGCCTGGGCCTGCTGGCCATGGCCGCCTCGGCCTCGGCCTCGGGGCCCTCCTCCACATCCTCCTCGCCCTCGTCTCCGGACACGGCCACGCCTTCCTGGGCCGCCGACGCGCTGGCAGGGGCGCTGGGCTCCGAGCCCGGCAGCATCGCTGCCTCGACGGTCGCAAGCCCCGAGCTGGCGGATGCGGCGCACGAGCTAGGCTTCCTGCAGGCCCTGCGGGAGGGGGGCGGCGGCGGTGGCGGGCAAGGCGGTGCGGACGGCGTGATGTCTGCTTCGGCGGATGCTGCAGCGGCGGCGCGGCGCGGTGGAGGCGGTGGCGCGGAGGGCGGCGGGCTGTGGGCCCCTGCCGGACGGGACGCGTGGCTGTAGCATCTGTCCGAGGTGGGAAGGGCCGCAGTGCTCCAATGGTACCGTTATGAAACCCCATGTCAGATGTATGAGGGACAGCACCTGGGCGGGTGTGTGTGGTAGCGCGTGTCAAGCTTGAACATGCTGATGGCGGCGCCAGAAGCGCCGGGCTGGCGGCTCAAGATGAGAGCACTACTGCCGTCCGCGGAGACGTGGGGCGGTGGCGAGTTGTGTGGCCGCGCCGGAAGGGTGGTCCGTGCGCGGGCGGTTTGCCGATACCGCGCCCGCGGACACGCCAGCACGCCAGTGCAGCGATATCGATGGGGCGCTGCGCCTAGCTGTGGTGGTGGTCCTTGCCTCCGTGGCGGTCCTTGCTGCGGCCGCAGGTGGAGGCGGACGCGCTGGCGGGCCGGGCGCAGCTGGCGATGCGCGCCAAGCACTGGAGCGGTGCCGAGGACCTGCTGGGCGCGGCGCTCAAGGCGGCGGAGGGTGGGCGGGTTGGGATGGCTGGGACCGGCTGGGGGCGCAGCAGGCGGCGACGTGCAGGCGGGGCGGCGCCCGCCAGGGCCGGCTGCGCAGGGGCAGGCAGGGAACGCCCGCGATCGGGTCTAGTGACGCACTCCTACAGCACCCGCTTCAGGCTCGCATGACGTCATCCCCCCCTGCGACTGCCCCCTGGTCCGCAGCCGCGCACGGCGAGCGCAGTGCGGCGCTGTCCCCGCTGCTGGCCCTCCTCGGCTACACTTTCGCCCGCTCCGCGCGCGTCACCTTTGCCGAGGGGCTCTACCGCGAGGCCGCCAAGCTAGCGCGGCTGGACCCGGCGCAGGCAGTCGGCGGTGAGGCACAGGGCGGCGGCGCGGCGGCGGGTGCCGTGACCGCGACCGCCGCGGCGGCGGCGGGCTTGGGCATGCACGCCTCGGCGGCGGCGGTGCTGTCGTGGCGCTTCGCGTAGCTGCTGTTCGTGCTGCCGAATCGAGGTGCGCCGGGTTCGGGAGGGGGGCGGGTGCGTGCGTGGGAGGCTGGGTGGGAGCGTGGGCGCCGGCCCGCAGGGGTAGGAGGCCAGGCCTGCACTCACGGCTGCAAGGCAGGCCATGGATTCGTCAAGAGGTGGAATTCGTGGTGCTGCGCTATCACGGTGGACATGTTCGGCGTTCGCAGGCACTCTGCGCGCCTTAGATGCAGATCACATTTGTGCAAAAGTCTAGCACAAGGAGGAAGGGCGTGTGAGGGGCCGCCGGCGACGGTGGTACCGGAAGAGGGCACAGGGGAGGATGGTACGGCACGTTGCGCCTTGGCGAGTTGCAGAGACGCCCGACGAGGCCCCGAGCTACACTGATATGTAGCACAACCTTTGGAACATAGTCGTCTGCCTTCGTTGCGTGTTCGCTTGTTTACGCCACGGAGCGGTTACCGCGGGCAGACATTTGACCGGCGTTGACCCCGCAGAGCCCATGCGAAAGCAGTAGCACGAGCTTTGAGCTTTGACTGATAGCAGGCAGGGGCGGTCGGCAGGAATGGTGGAGCCGGCGGACGAGGATGCGGGCCTGGACACAACGGGACTCAAGAAGAAGATGCTGGGGCAGCTCCAAAGCACTGGAGTGGTGGGACAGGTCAAGGTAAGGCTTGAGGGCCAGCGCGAGTCGCGGAGGGGCTTGCAGGCACGTCGCATGTTCCGCCGACCTTGTTCGCAACTTCACCCCGTCCCCACTTGCAGTCTCAACTTCGGGCACAGCTACTGGCGCAGCTACAGAAGGGACAGATTGTACAGCTGGGCCCGCCCCCCGGCGACCGGCCGGGCTTGAAGCGACATGCGCTAAACAGCATGATTGCTGACTACATGCGGACAGTGCAGTACAACTACTCGCTGTCCGTGTTCAAGGAGGAGTCGGGCGTAGAGTCACGGCCGCTGCTTACGGAGGACGAGGTCATGGACGTGCTGAAAATTGATCGCGATACCAGCTTCTTCCAATCCTATATGAAGTCAAAGGCGCATGGTGTGATAACGGGGATACACCGGGGAAGGCAGGGCATCGCTGGGGATCAGGGGGGCTGCAAGGCTGTCGGCACGGGTTGGGCCTCGAGGCCCTGCTTACCCTCGCCCGCCCCCGCCCGCCCCACCACAATAGCCACGCCAGCCGAGTCCTGCGTCATCCTGAACCTCATGTCCGCGATCTCCGAGGCGGCGGCCGCCAGGGGCACAGAGTCATTCACACAGACGGTCGGAGGCGACAGGTGGGCCAGCCCGCTCCCACCCACGGCACTGGCCTGCCGGGTGACAGCACGCTGCCGGCCCAGCCAGCCGCGCCCGCGCGCCCACGCTGTTTTATTCACTGCTTTCCTTTTTGCCGTATCCTACCCAGGTACCAGCTGGAGGTGCGCATGAAGCAGCTGGAGGACGAGTACCAGGCCAAGATGCGC
>BDDC01000154.1:18935-39535 GCA_001662425.1 Chlamydomonas sphaeroides | reverse complement strand
CTGTCGCCCAACGCGGGCCTGGAGGAGCGGATGGCGCTGTACCGGCAGGAGATCGAGGAGCAGGCGGCGGCTGAGGTGGCGCGCCAGGTGCGGGGTTGGCCGTCGGCAGCTCCCAGTTGCGCCCGGCGCGTGCGCGGCCACACGCGGCCACATGTTCCAGCTTTCGCAATGTCGGGAGCATGGACGGCGCGCATGAACGCGTGACTCTAATGCACCCTGTACTCATAATATCAAGTCTTCATCGTGCCGCCGGCCTGCTGCGTTGCGCCGGTCCCACCGCGGCCGCGACGGCTGTCCTCGAACCTTTCGTCCCTACCCTGCCGCTCAGGTGGAGCGCATCCGCGAGATGGAGGTGGCGGCCGCGCGGCTGGATGAGGCGGCCAAGGCGCGGCGGGCGCTAGAGGCGGAGCGGCTGGAGCTGGACCGCCTGCACGGGGAGCGACTGGCCAAGCTGCGGACGCGCGAGGAGGAAATGATGGACAAGCTGCGCAGGCAGCAGGTGAGGGCGCCGGAAAGGGCGCTGGGCCGGAGGAGTTGCGTTGCGAGTGAAGGGCGCCCGAGTGCGCCTTGCGGCAATGGTCGTGTTGACGCTTGCGCTTTGGCTCCTCGGCGCCCTGCGCAGCGCGACGTGGAGAACGTGGCGTACGAGCACCGGCAGCGCATCCTGCGCGAGGAGGAGCGCATGCGCAACGCCAAGACGGAGGTGCAGCAGCACCAGGACGGCCGACAGGTGCGGCTGCGGTCCACAACGTCCACATGCATGGGCCCTGACTCGCTGCCCTTGTCCCTGCTCTCCTTTGTGCTCCCGGCCCCCAAACATGTAATCAATCCCCGACCTTCTCCCGCCTGGCCCCACAGGAGCAGCTCAAGCAGCTGGAGCGGTCGCTGGAGCTGCGCGAGCGCGCGGTGGAGGCGCGCGAGGCGGCGGCCGAGAAGCGGCTGGCGGAGGCCACCGAGGCGGCGGCGGAGGCGCAGGTGGCGGCGCGTGCGGACGCGGAGCGGGAGTACATGGAGCTCAAGGCCAGCCTGGCGCAGCAGCGCATGCAGCTTGAGGTGCGGGGAGCGCCGGGCCAGCGGGGGCGTAGCGTAGAGCTGCGTGGCGCGCAGTCGTGCCCTGCCTTCGCCACATGCCATGTCTTCACACTTGACACCGCCTCCTGGTTGGCCGTCGCCAGATGGACCGCTCGCGCATCATGGAGCTGCGCTCCGACGCCACGGCCGAGCTCGCGGGCGCGCGCGCCAAGGAGGACCGCCTGCGCAACCTGGAGGCCGCGCGTGCCGAGGCAGAGGCGCGCGCAGCCGCGCACGCGGCCGACGCCGAGGTCTGCCGCCTGCAGGTGGGGCTGCTGGCCAGATGCTAGTCATGCCACACATCGGTATTCGCGCTCGCACCCACGCCTGGCACTGACCTATGACGAACGCAACGCTGTTCCCTGCAGGCCGAGAAGCTGGCCATGGAGCTGTCCACGGCGCGCGACGAGCTGTCGCGGCGGCTTGTGTCAGCGGCTGACGGCGCGGATGCAATGCTGGCCAATGCGGCGGGCGCCATGAACATGCTTAATGTGGGTAAAGGAGTGGCGGCAGGCGGCTGCCCGGGCTTCGGGTTGGGGCTGTTGGACACCGAAGCCTCGCCAGGGAAATGAGTTCATATACGTATCACTCCAATGCGCTTGGCCGATCTGCTCATGTCCCTGTGCGTGTCACCACTTGCAGGCCGAGGCCGTTGCGTCGCGGTCGGCGGCGGGCCACATCCGGGAGGTCATGGCCCAGCTGCAGAAGGCGCAGGAGGAGGCGGCTGAGTCGGGCGCACAGGTGGCGGTGCTGCAAAACGTGAGATCCGAGGCCCCGGGCTGGGATTTGAGAAAGTGCGAGGTTGGGGACTGCTTGGTCGCCGCTTGGAGACGATTGAGGCCACAATCAACATTATCCTGCCCCCCTTTTCGTCTGCCGCAGGAGCGCGCCGCGCTGCACGCCGCGCTGCAGGGTGCCGGTGCCGAGGCCGACGGCCTGCGCCACCAGCTGAGCCGTGTGGAGCAGCTGATGGACGAGGCGGTGGCGGGGCGCTCGGACGCGCTGGGCAGCGTGGAGGAGGCGCACTTCCGGCTGCTGCAGCAGGAGCGCGAGACGCAGGAGCTGCGCTCGGCGCTGGGGCGCGCGCGGGAGGAGCTGGCGGCGTTGCGCATGCAGGCGGCGGTGCGGCGGCCGCCCAGCCGAGGTGGGTCTGGACCAGCGAGGGCTTGACCCAAGAAGATGGGTGCTGGGTTGAGAGGGGCGCGGCCATAACATTGCACCTTTCTTTCGCGGCACTGATCCGTATCTAAACCCGCGCCATTGACAGGCGCTGACAGTCCCGGCCGGCGCAGCATCACGCTGAGCCCCGGCCGGCAGCGGCCCGGCCCCGGCGCCGCGTCTGCCGCCATCAGCGCGCTGAGCTTGGGGCTGGCGCTGGGCGGCGGCCCGGGCGGCACGCTGCACCACACCGGCCACTACGGCGGCACCCACCACGGGACCCACCACAATCACCACGGCTCGGCGCCCGGCGCCGGCGGCTGGGCGGCGTGGCAGCACAGCGGCGGCGGCTCATCGGGCGCGGCGGGCGGCACGCCGACGCTGTCGCAGGCGGAGTTCCCCATCGCGGCGGCGCCGCGGGACCCAACGATGGAGCGGTGAGGCCAGCCGCCGAACGCCGCTTGCCGACTGCACACTGCCCTTGCATGGCAAGCCTGGACTTTGAACTGGACTTGCCTGGGTCTGTCACCAGCTACAACAACCGCATCGGACCTTGCGCCGCTCCGGGATTTGGCACCATAGCTGAATTATGCCCTGAGCGGCAAGGCCTGGACCTTGTCCAGCTCTTAACCCGCCGCTGACTTCTGACTGACCGAGTGCGCCATGTATCCTGCCCTCGTGCCTGGTCCTCAGCATGGAGCGGCTGCGGCGGCAGGAGGACATGGTGGCCTCCCAGGAGGACAACTTCCGGCGGAGGATGGTGGCCATGCAGGTGGGCGGGGCACCGGAAGGGTGGGGCCTAGAGACTGGGGATAGCAGCCGGTCAGACCCACAGCAGGCATGCGGGCTGGGCGCGCTCAGCGCTAGGCGGCAGAGGCGCGCAGCAGCAAGCAGCTGGGAGCAGCGGCGGCGGCCACGGCAGGGGCCGGCGCGGTGCGCGGTGCCAGTCCGACTCGCCCGGGCTCCCGCCGGCGCCGCCCCGCAGGGCTGGCCCGAGGGCGAAGGCTGGGCCGCGCCGGGGCCCGCCTACGAGAGCGCTTGAAGGGCCGCGATGGCCCAGCCAGGGGCCCCGGCCGAGCCGGGGCATGCCGCACCTGTGGCGAGCAGCACCCGCGTGACCAGATCACGGAAGGGAGGCAGAGGCAGCTAGCAGCAATGCAGCACAGCTTTGCAGCGATTATTCATCACGTGCACGGAAGCGCTGCCGTTGCGACACGGCCAGCGCGGCAACAGCACTGACGAACGCGACCGACGGTTGACCGTTGGCGGTTGCAAGATTGAACCTTTGGACCGGATCCTGAGACACAGATCCGGATTCGACGTCCGATGCCGATGCCGCCGCAGGAGGTGCGAGACCGCAGCCTAGCGCTGCTGGGGCCTCGCAGCCCTGGCGCGGGCGGAAGCGTGGCCGCTGGCGGAGGCGGAGGCCCGGCGGCCGTGTTCTCGCCGCACCAGCACCAGCACGCCTACCAGCAGTCGCCCACGCACCACCTTGCTGGGGCCGGCGGCTCCGGCAGCCTTTCATTGCAAGGGACAGTGCCGCCGGTCCTGGCCCCGGATCCAAACTCCCACGGTGCGCCGTACATGACGTACGTTGCGCACAGCAGCAGCCCGACCCACGCGCAGCTGCTGCAACAGCAGCAGCAACAACAACAGCATTTCTTCGGGGGGCAGCAGCCTCAGCAGCAGCAACAGCCGCCGCCGTTCGGGTACCAGCAGCAGGAGCTGCTACAGCGCATGCAGCAGCAACAACAACAGCAGTATCAACAACAGCAGCAGCAGTACGAACACGACATGTTCCTGGCGCAGCAGCAACAACAACAGCAGCGCGGCGGCGAGCTGCAGGGGCGGCAGTCGCAGAACGCTCCGATGCCGCCTCAGTACATGGAGCAGCAGCAGCGCCTGCAGCAGTACGACGTGCAGCAGCACGGCATGTACGACAGCCAGGGCGGTCCGGTGGCGCCGCCGGGCCCCCAGCAGATGCCGGGCGCGTCTCCCTACGGCAGCGGGCGAAGCTCCCCGCCCAATGGCATTAGCGGCGGCGGCGCGCCGCCTGACGCGGCCTCTGCACAGGCCTCGCAGCAGGCGGCTGCCGCGCAGCACCAACAGCAACCAGCGTACGACTCCGTACGGTCATCCACCATGGGCATGGAGCTGTCGTACGCGGGGGCCCTGGCAGCTGCTGGCGGCGGCGGCACCGAGCCCCACAGCCCTGTGCTGCAGCAACATGCGCCACCGCCGCCGCAACCACAGCAGCAGCAGCCCGGGCCAGCGGCTGAGGCCAGCCGGGCAGCCCGGGAGCCAGGGCCCAGCGACGGCGGCGCCGCGCCGCCAGGCCCGGCTGCGCCGCCGCCGGGGCTCGTGCTGACCAGCTCCTTGACCCCGCCGGCTCCTGCGCCGCCGCCGCCGGGCCTGGTCCTCGTCGGCGGCGGCGGCCCCGCGCCGGCGCCGCCGCCGCCGGGGCTCTTCATCACCTCCACGCTCGGTGGCGGTAGCAACCCGCGCGCCTCAGACACCTCGGAAGCGACCACCGTGGAGACCACGGAGGCGGGCTCCGATGAGCCGCCGCCACCGCCCACCATTCCCGGCCTCGTCATCGTCAGCGGCTTCACGCCTCGCGGAACGGGCGGCAGCAACCCGCCGCCGCCGGCGGCTGCGGCGCGGCAGCCGTCGTTCCGGTCATCGCAGGAGCCTCTGGACGTGGAGAGCGCGGTGCAGGCCAAGATGCGCATGCTGCAGGTGCGTGCGGCCTGGGCTGTGGGCCCCGGGTTCGTGTTTGCGCAATTTGGTGCCTTTGGCGCGGGCCGTCAGCAGCTTGCGTGAGCATACGCCCGGGTAGTACAACCTGAGCGTTGAGCAATTACCCTTGCTCAACGCTCATACTTCCTGCTCGTGTCCCTTTATCCCTTGCCGCCCTGCTGTTGCGATGGATCTGAGCGCAGGAGCAGCGCGAGAAGGCGATCGCCGCGCAACAGCAGCAGCAGCTGCCGCCGCTGCGCCGCCTGCAGTCGCGCACCTCGCAGGTCTCCCGCATGTCCACCTCGCCGCCCTCGGACAGCGGCGGCCACTACTTCAGCGGCGGCGGCGGCGTCACCTCGGCCGGCGGCGCCGCCAGCAACCTCAGCAGCAGCCCCGGCGCGGGCAGCGGCGGCGGCGGCCTGCGGGTGGAGGACAGCAGCAGCGAGGTGATCGCCAAGGAGGCGGCGGACACGGTGGCGCCCGAGCTGTCGACCATATCGCGCAATCAGCGCGGCATGAGCATGCGGCGGCGCAGCCACGAGGGCGGCAGTGCCGTGCCGGTGTCGCGCACCAGCAGCATGCGGCGGCGTGAGTGCCGGGCGGCGGGGCCGGGCGGTACCAAGGATGGGGGGCCGGTCTGTGGCGGACCCCAGGGATACAGCGAGGGAGGAAGCCAGCGGAGTACTGCACCGCAATGTAGCATGCAGCTGCCTGCCGCCTGCGGTCTGACCTGGTCCTGCCGCGCGTCGCGGCGCCCCTCGCTCCGTGCCCCGCCCGCAGAGGAGCGCGTCGCCTCGTTCGCGCGCTCCGAGGCCAGCACCACCAGTGTGGCGCTAGAGGGGCCCGACCACAGCGGCTTCGGGGGCGCGGGCAGCCGCAGCATGCGGCAGATGAGCATGGGCCAAGTGAGCCGGGAGGGACGAGGCAGGGCGACAGGGCAGGGCAGAGCAGGGCGACAGGGCAGGGCCCGAGCGGCGAGAACGTTTGGCTGCGGGCGGGGGCCCAGCCGGAGCACGGGTCGAAACCATGCGGGCCGCGCTGCCGCTCTGCATGTCTGACGGCCCACCTCCGCGGGTGCCCTGCCGCCTCTTTCTCAGACGCTGGACGACATTCCCTCCTCGCTGGAGGGCTACGAGCTGCCCGGCCTCAACGACGAGGATGAAGACGAGGGCGTGGAGGCGGCGGAGGAGGACGGGCGCTACGGGGCCTTCGCGGCGGAGTTCAGCGCAGGCAGTGTGTTCTAGGGCGCGGAAAACAGGAAGGAGTCTGGCATAATAAGGCAGGGAAGGCCTGGGGTGATGGGATGTCTTATGGCTGGGCACGGCGGGCCTTCGTGTGTGGCAGCTCGGGTGCACTTGTGGGTGTGGCTCGCTCGGATGCAGCTTGGGGTTCTCGACTGGCCCTGGCATGTGCTGTGTAACGCGGTTGTGTCAGGTCGAGAGTCGGGTTGCTGCATCGTTGCGATTGCAACATGCGGTGGGCGCTCAACGCATGAAGGCCCGTACCATGCTCCTGGAGAGCCTAGTACAGCAGCGCGCCAACCGCACGGGCGGGCCCCGGCCTCCGTGGGTTGGGAGGCTTCGGGGTCTCCCGCGCAGGAAGGTCGTTTACGACCATCGACCCATGTATGGCAGAATGGCGCAACCTGTGTGGCCCAGCAGCAGCCACGAGACGGCCCTGCCAGACTCCCTGCAACCTGTAGTCAGCACAGTTCGCACCAGAACCGTGGGGTCGGAGGCTTGGAGCGCCGTTGTGTACTTGGGGCGGGCAGAGAAGCCAAGCTGCTACCACGTACCACCAACCTGCGGCACAGCCTGTGGGCACAGCACCAGCCCGCCCCTTCGCGCTCCCGGCATCCCGGCCAGCGCACCTCGCTCATGCCCCGCTGCTCCTTGTCAACGTGTATCTTCCGCGCCAGTTGCACCTTGCACGTCGAAAGCTGGCAGTCGACCAACGAACCAGTGGACCCCTGCAACCAACAGGCAAGCCCCGGAACCAGGGATGAACCGACTGCTGGTCTGCTGGTCTCCTCGTCCACCTGGTCTTGATGTTAGCGAAACGCAATCCAAGCAGTGCGCCGGCACGGGCCAGCCAGCCGGGGTCCATGGGGCAGACGGCGGGCAGTCCGGGCCAGTCGTGTAGGCCAGAGACGGCGGCTGCGTTGGCTGCAGTGGCAACACCATTGCCGCCGCCTGCTCCAGCAGGGCCAGCGGCAACCAGTAGATGTTGCTTGTGGGCAAGAGATAGCTGATGGTGTCGCCACACACCACGACATGTACGAGCCGGCCCTCCAGCGCCCTGCCCGCCTTGGCCAGCGTGAGGATAAGCGACACCACCTGAGCCGGCGGCCCGTGCGCCAGCAGCGTGGGCCACACGCCCGTGAAGCGCAGCAGCACGTTCATGGCGGACAGGCACAGCGTGGCGCGCTCGCAAGGGCGCCTGGCCCTCGCCGCCCCTGCCGCTGGTGCTCGCCTCCGAGGGCGGCCGTGCGGCAGTGCAGCGGACGAGGGCCTCCATCGCCGGCACGAGGCCACCGTTCAGGGCGCAGCGCAGCGAGAGGCTCGGTCTGCTGTCGTCGGCAGCAGCAGCATCTGGGCCTGGCGGCATGGGCCCTGCTAGGGCAAGGTGCGTGATAAAGAATCCGAGCACGCCGCGCTGTCCATGCGCAGCAGCGCTCGTGCCGCGTGCTCGGGCAGCTGGCTGGACTTGAGCGCGGCCAGAACTCGGGCCACAGCCCGTTGGCCTCTTTATGGGACGAGCCATGCACCCATGCGCAGCTGGGACAGGTTTACGCTCGCCGCTGACGCTGATAGCTCGGCCGCACTTGCATGCCGCCTCCGCCCACGAGGTGGCGCGAGCACGAGGTGACACGGGCACGTATGCTCGGTTGTGCGAGACTCACGGGCCATGGGCCCTGCCCTGACACAGCAGCGGTAAGGCGCGGCCGGGCCGATGACGTGCCGCTGGGCCGAGGCAGGCGGTCGGAGCGCTCGGAGGGCGGAGGTGGCTTCCGGTAGCGGCTTCCTGAAGCTCGTCCTGAAGCTCGTTCCCAACCAGCGACATGCTCTGCACTGCTTGTCATGGCGCAGGAGCCCCTGGCCAGAAGCCCATTTAGGGGGGGGGTCCGGTACGACGGCCACTGAGAGACGCCTGCAGACTTGGGCTCTTAGGGTTCTAGGCTCACGTCGGTGTCGTCGTACGTCGTCGCCCGCTGAGGCCGGCAAGCCTTAGTCAACCCCGGGCAGAAGCCGTTTAGGCTTGCACCCGGCCAGTCGCACAATCTTACATACCGGTACCGGTAGCTTGCGCCGCCTCGCGCCGCGGATACTTCGGCTATCCCCGGGCCTGCCTCAGTTCATCGCCCCATACACACACACGCACCACCATCCGCCCGCCGCCTGGACAGTACGACACTCGCAAGTCCGACAGAGCCACCGGGCCCTTGGCGCCACCACAGCCCACAAGCCCTCGCCCAACATGCTAGGCTAGGTAGGACCGGCGCAGCACAATCGCTGGACCGCCGCTAGAATGGCCGCCACGCGGCCGTGCGTTGTTGTTTTGTTTGCACCTCCAAACCCACAAAGTTTTAAGTAATGGCGACACAGCAACATCCGCGTGCCGGCCGGGCCGCATCAACTCAACCTCGGCCTCTTAGCGCCCCCCAACCCCCGCAGGCACTCTGCGCACCGCACGTTGCCGCGCGTTGCTTCGCGTCACGACTACACCCGCACCGCACGCCACACGTATGCCCGGAAGAGGTGATAAGAGCGCCCGCTGCTGTCAAGAAAAGGGAAGAGATGCAACATGAGCCACGCCGGGCACAGTTCTAGGTGGTCACGTCAAGTCGCCGCGCCCCTCCACAGCCGCACAGGACAGCAGCAGCGGCTACACGATGGTCAGATAGATCTACGGCGCATGCCTCGTGCGGGTCAGCTGCGGTCAACACGCTCCAACGCTCGCCGCCGCTCCAGCGGCCAGCGGCCAGCGGCCAGCGGCCAGCGGCCAGCGGCCAGCGGCCAGCGGCCAGCGGCCAGCGGGGCCAGCCAGGTCACAACCCCGAAACACCGCAGGGGCTCGCAGCACGTCAAACGGCATCACCGCAGCCCAGGGGTCAGCGGACAAACCGTCGCCCACCACTGCCACTGAGCCCGTGTGGTGCAGGAGAGTGCTGCTCAGCGATGGGCCCTGCTGCGGTCAGGAAGGTGCCTTTCGCAGGCGCCTCGGCCCTGGGCCATTGTCCTCCACGGCCGTCGGCTCAGCTCTCGCCGGCCGCAACCGTCGCCGCCGCCTGCAGCAGCCTTCGGCCAGCCCTGCCGCAGCGCAGAGGGAGCCGCCGGGACGACACGGGGGGATCAGGATGTGGGTCATGATCACGCTGCCACCGACCCGCAGACAATGGCGCCGCCCTGCCCGGCACCCAGCAAACCCCTGGCAACAACCCCCTCCCCTCCCCTCGCCCCAGCCCGGCCACCGCACCACCCAGCCCGTCCCGGCCTAGTCCCAGCCCAACCGCAGCGCTCACTTGATCTCGCAAATGTACGACGGCTGCAGGTCGGCCGCGCCGCCAGGGCTGTAGCGCCAGCCGCACGCCCGCGGCGCCGAGGTGCACGCAAACATGTAGTAGCGCGTCGCGCTGCGAGCGCGATCCAGCTGGAAGTCGGCCGGGAAAAAAGTCATGCGGCTCCCGTCGGTGTTGTAGCCCGGGATCGCGGCGCCCGCGTCGGTGCGGATGCTCAGGCCAAACCAGGAGTTCAGCGCGCCGCTCGCGGGCGCGTACTTGAGCAGCTCGGCGCCGAGAAAGTCAAACTCGGCCTGCGACTCGATCGCGGCGAGGTGGCCGCCGGTGGCGACGCAGGTCGACTCGGCGTTGTTGAAGTTGGAGGGGTTGAAGAAGATGAGGTAGGCCGAGGTGTCGAGGACCAGGATGAGGGGCGCATCGGGGAAGGGCGTGGTGGGCGAGGGAGAGGGGGAGGGGCTGCGCTGCGGAGGCGGCAGCGAGGCTTTGGGCGGTGGCGGCGAGGGCGGCGGCGACGCCTTGGGCGGTGGCGGCGAGGGCGGCGGCGAGGCCTTGGGCGGCGGCGGCGGGCGCTGCGCGGCGGCGCCGGCGGGCGGCGGCGACGCGGCGGGGCTGCTGCCAGCGGCGCACGCCAGCGTCTGCGGCGCAGGGCGGGCCAGCGGGTTGGAGGTGCAGGCAGGCAGGGGCGCAGCGACCTCTCTGACAATGATGGGTCAAGCTTCCGGTAGGACTCTATCCGCCAACCTCGCAGCCCCCAGCAACCGCGCTGCACAGCCTCGTGCCCTCGCCTCCAGCCCGCAGCTGCCGCAACCCCTGCCGCCTCGCCCCACCCACCAGCGGCGTCAGCAGCGGCGCGCACGCCGACGCCAGCACCACCGCATCCGTGGCGCAGTTATCCATCCCCAGCAGCGATGCCGCCGACGCCGCCGAGGCCGCGTCGCGCGAGTAGCCCTGGAACAGCGTGCGGACATCCAGGCCGCCGTAACCGGTTATAACCATGCCCAGCTGCGTACGGCTGACTGTCGTACAGCGGAACACCGGCGTCGCGACCGAGCTGGTCAGGCTCAGCGGCAGTACGATGATATTGCCGTACATGCTGCAGCTGGCCTCCGCCAGGGGCTCGTTGGGGCGGCTGGGCCGCCGCAGCGTCACGTTGATGATGCAGCCGGTGGCGGTGCCGCCGCCGCCGGTGCCCGGCGGCGGCGATGGCGGCGGCGGCGACGGCGGCGGCGGCGGCGACGGCGGCTGTGGCACAGCCGGCGGCGGCGACTTCTTCAAGCCCGCCTTTGGCGTCGACGCCACCCGCGGTGGCGGCGGCTGCCACCACCGCGGCGGCGGCCGCGGCGGGTCCGGCGACGGCGGCGCCATCGGCGGCGACGGCGGCGGCGCGCGCGGCGCCTTGGGCTGCTTTGGCGGTGGCGGCTTGGACGGCCGCACGCGCACCGGCGGAGGTGGCGGCGGCGACGACGGCCGCGGCGGCCGCCGCGGCCCGCCGACCGGCGGCGGCTGGGCTGGGTAGTCTGGCTCTGTGCTGCCCATGGGCATGGGGATGGCCCCTGTGGGGCAGCACTCGTAGTTGGACACCTTCTTGTCGTACAGCGAGTACTCGAGCACCTCGTCGTTGAACGCAAACTCGCGGGCCGTGTAGCAGGGCGCCTTGAGGTTGAGGCACAGGATGGAGCCCTCCGTCACGTTGGGGCTGCTCCACCACTGCGCCAGTGGCGTGATCTGCGGCCGCGTCGCGACGGGGGCGGGGGGGCGGGGGGCGGCGACCGGAGCGCGCCGAGGGTGTCAAGAGCTGACCTGGCCTGGCAAGCTCGCGCGGTCAAGGGGCAAGGGCCGGGGCGGCGGGCGGCGGCGTGCACCCGGCAAGGACAGCGAAGGGCCGGTGCGCCGCATCGTAGCGGCAAGGCTGAGCGAGTTGTTGGTCGCAGAAGCGCAAAAAGGTGAGTAATCTCGCCACCGGTACCGGTACCGGTACCGATACGCATCAAGCGTATTGATGGAGGCTAGCTGCGGCGACCCGTCCCGCGCTTTGCTTTTTGCCGCCCTCTGCTTTTCGTGCCCTGTGCGGTGGCATGCTACAAGCAACCCTGTTTCAATCTTACATATGTATGACCCATACTTACAAACTTACATACTTACACCCCGGGCGCACATATGCCATCAGCAGGCCACGCTCCTCACCTTGACAATGTCATAGCCATCGTGCTCCTCAAAGTAAAACGAGGTGACCGTGTTGCCGTTCACCAGCGCCGAGGTGACGGAGCCGCGGCAGTTCTCTGCACACAGGCAGCGCCAGGCGGCGGGGCAGCGCACGGCGCACGTTCAGGCCCAGCACCAGCCCAGCGCCTCCTGGACGCCCCTCGCTGGGTGCTGGACGCTGGCACCCTGCCTGCGCGGCTGCCCTGCATGGCTCCACGTCATGCAACTCATCGCAGCGCCAGGGGGTGCACCCGGAGCCCGCGGCCGGCCCACCAGCCCGGCCGCCGCAGCCCGAGCATGGGACCCTCTTTCCCCTTGCCCGGCCCCCAGACCGCATGGGTCCGGGGGACATGGGTCCCCGTGATGGCCTCCCGCCCGAAGCACCGCCAAGCATGCTGGGCCCAAACAAGCCCGGTGTGGCCTTGTCAAGCGGAAGCACGCCGGCCTCGCTTGGGATATAGAAGCCTCGTCCTCTTGCATGCAGCCCGCTATGCAGCCCCCCCTGTACACGGCTCGCCATTCCCCGCCCGCAGGCCCCCCGGTGCAAGGCTCCGCGACCGCAGCCCCCCTTGTGCGAGCCCAGCCCAGGCCTCACTCTTGGGGAAGAACTTGACCTTGTTGATGGAGGTGGTGCAGCAGCGCTTGCCGCCGGGGATGCAGGGGGACGACAGCAGCTGCAGGTGGGGGGGCAAGGGACCAGGTTGGGACGGGAGGGCAGAGGTCGGCAAGGGGGTGTGTGTTCGCAATGCGGCCCCGCCCAACCCGCGCAGAGCCAAAGCGTAATGCCCCCTCAGGCGGCCCTGGCACCGGCAGCACCGTGTGATGTGGAGCGGGCAGCGCCATGCGCGGTCGCCTGCGCCCAGCGCCCGCCCCGCGTCCGCACATCGGGAGCACATCGCGGCCGACGTGCAGGGGCGGAGGTGCGGGGGCCCGGCACCCCTAGCCGCTACCCTCCCGTGGGCGCGCCGCATCCGCCGCACCCGCCCACATCAGCAGCGGGATGCCCCTCACGGCCCCGCACGGGGCGGCAACGCTTTTGGGCATCCGCGTCCGCCCCGAAACAACAGCACCACACGCACCCAGGTGCACTGCGCGTGTCCTTGTCATCCCCCCGGTCACCCCCGCGCCCCACGTGCCCTGTGCCCAGGCCCGACAAGCCAGTGACTGCCCCTTGGGCCATCGGCTCCTGGGCCCCGGCCCGTTCGGAGGGCCTGGCCCCAGCGCGCAACGTCGCGAGCTGCCCGGCCCCGTCTCCATCATGCTGGACTGCTGTCGTACAGTCGTACCCGGATCTGGATGCACAGGGTGGACGTCTGCGTTACGTGGTCCGCGCGGTAAGAGTACAACGCGGCGAAGTACGGCGAGTTGCGGCGCTCCTGCTCGATGGGGCGGACAAGAAGGGGCCGTGGTGTGGGCGGTGGGGGGGGGGAGGGCATGTGCGTGCGGGGTGCGGGGCGCGGGGGGGGGAGGGCGCTGCCGCGGCCCGCATGCTCCAATGCTCCAATCAAGTCAAGCCACGTGCGCCGCTTGCGCCACATCGACGCCACAGCCACCGGCAGGCATGCAGGCTCATCCACGCAGCGCGCCCCCACCCATACGCTGCGGGCTCCAGCGATGGCAGGCGCTCACCAGCCGGCCCCCTCCGGCCCCCTCGGGCCCCCTCCGGGCCCCAGCACCGCATCGGCAGCCACAGGAGCCGGCGGCTCGCACTCACCGCCCAGCAGTTCTCAAAGGGGAAGGCTGAGCCCGTCTCCTCGCCGGCCGCGGCCAGGCGCGGCCCCAGGCCGAGGCCCAGGCGCGGCAGGCGCAGCAACGCCGCCCACGGCCCGGCTGGTGAGGAGCTAGGCCCTCCTCCGCTGGGTCCCGAGCTGGGCGAGAGGAGCAACAGCAGCAGCGCCATTGCGAGCGACCGCGCGGCCGCGAGCAGCGGCCGCGAGGGTGCGCGCCAGGTGAAGCCGGAGGAGCAGCTGCCGCGCGCCGCGCCGCAAGGCCGCGCTGCCGCCGCTGCGGCGCCTGCTGCTGGCGTCGCCAGCTGCCGTGTCCGTGCTGAGTCCATGGTTACAATTGCCGGTGAGCTGCTGTGTGACTCTCCACTGCAACCGTGCTGTTGGGAGCCGGTGCTGTGCGCGCGGCATGCGCTCCGGGGCATCGGCGCATCAAGGTCACCCTCGCATCGGAGGGCTGGAGCGGCTTGCGCCCGAAAGTCTTGTGCGCAAGCGTGCTGTGGCGGCCCCCTTGGAGACGCGCTGGCCTGCATGCCCGCAGGCGGCTGGCAGCTCCCTCGCTAAGGCGATGGCAAGGCGGGCCCGTGTGTGCGTGCCAACCCAAAGTTAATGTCAAAGGCAGGGTTGTTGTCAGAAGTTGTGTCTATAAGCTGTGAGTAAAGGCCATGGCGTTGGTGGCCCACGTTAGGAAGCGGTGGCGAATGATGGAACGAGCGGAGGAAGTTGAGCACCGGGGTAGCTCCAATATGGTTTGAGCAGGTCACGAGTGCAATCGCCTGCGTGGCAGTGGAGGGGCGTTGCTGAGAACGCTGTCCCTGTCCGACCGGCGTCCGGCGACGCGGCAGCAGCGACCCAGACGGCAAAGATACAGGTTATGATACGTCAACTGCTTCAGGTTAGCTAGTGGGTTCGGTGGAACTTGGTGAGGTCCGCGCCCGCCCGCGCTACTGCGTAGCTCCGCGCGGTTGTCGCCACGTGTGCTGTGGTGTGATGGGTTCCAGTCCAGCTCGTCTTATCCGCAAAGCAGGCCGGGACCTTTGCCATCGCCAGACGCCGAGCGCGGATGCTACTGGCGCCGCGCAACGCCGAGGAACTAGGTCGTTGCCTCCTACCTGCTGTGTTCTTAGTAGCTAAACCTACAGCACCGTGGCTAACAAAAGCGCTATGTTGGTTGGCTGGACGAGGATGGAAAGCGGGCAGTCGGGATGTGTTGAAGCGTGCAGGAGGGCGACTAGGACCTAGCCCGACATGTATGGGGTGTCGGGTTCGGGTGTGGAAATGTTGGCGAGGTGGTCAGGATTCAGAACTTCCACCGAGGCAACGCCAAGGCGTTCGTAATGCCGTACAGTACACATGCACCCCTCCGCTGCATCCGCTCTGTCCGCCTTGGCCGCTTCCTGCCACCTCCCCTACAGTGTCCTGTCGCACCAGCATCGCCATAAGTCTAGCAGCCCAACGCCCGTGTCCGCAAGAGTCAAGCAACTAACAGGCCTCGTATTATTGCCAAGTTCCGTGAACTTCCGTGCGCATCCGTGTTTCGCAGCAGTGTCCCGCGTCAGGTCCGGCTTGCCCCGGCCAACAACGCTAGAACACGGAGGGGGCATGCATTCGCCCCGTGTTCACGCAGTTCACCCCTACCTTTCGTCTGTGCAACGTCGAACAACAGCCCCACGCCCCACGGCCCATCTTGGCAACGCATATCAACACCTCAAAAGTCGCCGCGCTGCGTTGAGGCTCCGGCCAACACAGTACTTGTCAGACGTCCCTGCAAAACGTGATTCTTCACCAATATTCAGACTGGCACGTGCTCCCAGCCTCCACCATGCCCACGTACTTCATATGTCCCTCCAGTGCTGCTGCCAAGAGGTACCTATGCCTCCTAGCGTGTGCCGCCCTCATGGCAGCTCGCCTGCAAACGGCCTTATCACCTCGGATCATCGCGGCGCACCGTTTCCCTCTCCATTAGCGCCTTTGAAGCAAAACACAGTACCGCAGTTGCCACACGACCACCCTGCGCCACACGCACTGCCCCCGGACCCCTCAACCTGGCAAGACTAGTAACCGCATCGATCCATTCCAGCCAGTGATTCTGCCGCAACATCAACCGCACCAACCTGCGCTACACCACCCCCTGCAGCTCCGCCTGCCGTTACCACCGTCCGTCCCCGCCTCGCCCATACAATGTCTCCATAGAGTTCCTCCCGAACCGGGAACGGTAACCTCGTCCCTCGAGAAGTCGGCTTCTTCTAGGTGTTTCTCCATATAACCTGATTATTGGTGTATGATGCTGGCACCCTTTATGCCCCCATTTTCACGCGACGCTCGCTCCCCCGCCGCCCCCCGGCGCCAGCCTGTAGCTCACCCCCGCGGCCGCCGGCAGCTGCAGCGCCAGCAGCAGGGCGGGCACCATGGCCAGGGTGCCGCCCACGGTGACGGCGCTGACCTGGGGTCGGGCAAGGATGATGTGGGGGAGTGATGGAGGGTTTGAGCAGGGGCGGGAAGGAGGAGCAGCGTGTGGTCCGCAGCGGGGCGAGGGGGGAACGCGCCATGGGTACTGTAGGGCGGAGCACGGGGGCCCAGCTCCGTCGCGCGGGGACCGCAGCCCCGTCCAGCCTCACGCCATAGCTGCGTTCACGGGCAGTGCTGTAGATGTTGGGAAAGAACCCCAGCCCAACCCAGCCCCCCTCGTACCACGTCGGCGCCGTAGCCGTAGTAGGTGGTCACCACGAAGGTGGTGGTGGCCTGAGGGGGGCGAGGGCGAGGACACGGGGCAGAGGAGCGCTAGGATGATGAGAGAGGACAACGTTGGGGGAGGCCGGGAAGGGCAACAACCCCGTGCGGCCGCCCTGCCACGACGGCACCCAGCCAGCCCGAGGCCCCGTACTGTAGTGCGCTCGCGCGGCCGCACCACTCCAGGAGCGCCAGCGCGAGGGCCGCCAGCCTCGGGTGGGAATGGCTGCCCACGCCTGTGACGCTGGGCCTCCAAGCGGCGATGCCGCACGGCTCCTCCGCCCCACCCGCTCACAACCACGTGCAGCCCTGCTGACCCGCACGCGGCGCTGCCCTGGCAACGGCCCTATGCAGGCCACTGCCGCTGCCACTGCCAAGGCAGCGCCGACCCGCGGCTGTTAGCCGCATCCTCCAGAGGTGCAGCGGCCTCCAGCGGCCCCGCCCCCCTGGACTCGGCACCACACTCACGCAGGGGCACAGCGCCAGCAGCGCCAGCGTGAGGACGGCCTCCGTGGGCAGGCGCAGCATGAGCGCGCAGGCCACCTGGGGGGGAAGTGAGCAGGCAGGGGGGAGAGGCAGGGCAGAAAGGGGAGCAGGGAGGGGGGGAGAGGCAGCGCGGAGAGGCAGCGTGGAGGGTGCGGGGCATGCACTGCGACGACGCGTGCGCTCACGTGGCGGCTGGCCCCGGTGACGCCCCTCCTCCTCCCGCGGCCACTTGCAACCCACCCACCCCCATCATCCTCTCGCGGCCTCCCACTCAGGCCAAAGCCAGCGCACTCGCCACACCCCTGCACCACGCATCCTCCCTCCACCTCCGCATCCTCCCTCCACCTCCGCATCCTCCCTCCACCTCCGCATCCTCCCTCCACCTCCGCATCCTCCCACTCGGCCCCCACGCAGGGGCCCCACCTGCAGCAGCGGCAGCACCAGGATCTTGATCGCCAGCAGCCCGCCCGCCTGCGGGCCGCAACAAGGGATGGGGAGGGTGGCGCTGGCAGCTGAGAACCTGAGATGCTCGCTTCCAAAGCGATGGCTAGCAAGGCGGCGGCCCAACGTACCCTCCGCGGGCAGGCCGCACGCAGCCGGCCGGCGCAACGCGCCCCGGCCCCAATGGCACCCGCCCAGCCGTGAACGACGACATCCCGCCCCCGTCGCGCCCGCCCCTTTCTCCAGCGTCCTCCGCCTGGCGTTCTTCCTCCGCCCACCCTCGTCGGCCCTCCGCCCACCCTCATCAGCAGGGCCCGCGGCATGCTCTTGCCGTACATCCACACGCCAATGCTGGTGGGAGGTGGGGTAAGGCAAGGGTGGCCGTCAGGGTACGTCAGAGCGTAGCGGCGCCGAGCGCGGCGCAGGAGCTGCGGCACGAACCCTAGCCCGAGTCTCCACAGACTCCCGCCTCGCCCAGGGGGACCCCTCTCGCCCCCGCACCTGACCAGCGACACGGGGATGGCTATGGAGGAGAACCAGCGCAGCAGCTCGGCGATGAAGCCCAGCTCCAGCACGAAGGAAGCGCTGGGTAATTAAGGGGGGAAGGAGGGAGGGAGGCAGGGCGGGAGGGGTAGCAGCGGGTCTGGCGTACGGATCATGGGCCGTATACACGCAAAAGGACGGTGAGGGCCGAGCGCAGCGCCTCTGCCACAAGGCTCAGATCCATGTTGAATGTGGGGCTGCCATAAGGATAAGACGGTGGGTAGGGCGGCAGGCGGGAAGGCAAGGCAGGCGCGCGGTGGGGAGGGCAAGGCCACCACACTCCGCGTGACGATCATCACCATTCCACGCATGTGCTGCAGCATACGTCATCCGCCATGCGCCCTCATGTATGTAGCCCTCACACCTGTCGGGGTCCAGGAAGCGGCGCAGCCCTGACAGGTTGGTCAGGAGCGACGCCAGAAGCGACCACAGCAGCGGGTTCTGAGGGAGGGGCGCGGCGGCGGTGAGTGGACAGTCATTGGCAAGCAGAAAGGCGACTGGCGCTTGGCTGGCGGCTGGCGGCTGGCGGCTGGCGGCTGGCGGCTGGCGGCTGGCGGCTGGCGGCTGGCGGCTGGCGCACTCAGAACGCTGGAAGCGCCCCTCCCCCCCTGCCTCCCTCCCAACCCACCTTGCCCACAGTCAGCAGCACCGGCCACAGACGGCGCAGTGCCCCCACGCGGCCGCCGCCACCGCCGCCCCTGCCGCCGCCGAGCCCGGCGCCCTCCGCGCCTTCCGCCGCCGCCTCAGCCGGCATGGGCCCGTCCATGGCGTCGTCCCTCTGGCCCAGCGCCCAGCGGTGGGGGATGGGCAGGTCGATGGCGGATAGGCTGGCGGAGGAATGCCGCCTGTGGCCAGTTGGGATTGGGGCACAGCCACAAGCGCGGGGACAGCAACCGTGACCTCGAGGGCGGCACTACAACAGGGCAACGGCATAGGTGCCGACCTTCATCTAAGGCAGGCAGGCAGGCATGCAGGCGAACGCCGTACAGCATCCACGGGGGAGACGCCCTCTACATCGCCTGTGAGCCCCCTCCCGGCACCCCGGCAAGCACCTGTCTGTCAGGCGAAGAAACCGGCTGCCGCCGGCCGACGTGGCGGCGGAGGCGACGGTGGCCTCCGACAGCGCCGCTGAGCGCATGCGCGGCGGCGGCGGCAGCTCCGCCACCTGGCGCGGCAGCGACGGCGCCCGGTGGAATGGCGGTGGCAGCGCCGTTGGAGGACAGAGGGTGGCAGCGGTGCCGTCGGCGGACGCGCGGGATGGCGGTTGCGACGACTGGACTATGTCGGTGGCGGGCCGTGGCGGCAGCAGCAGCCCAGGAGGACGGCGGCGGCGCAAGGCGGCGGCGGCCTCGGCGGGGGCCAGCGGCGGACCAGCGGATGGCGCCGACGTGAGCGACAGCGCCGCTGACATGGCGGCCGCCGGCGCCGTCGACATCGCCTCCGTCGGAGACGCCGGTGCGAGTTCAAGGTCACCTGACGGCACCGTTGACAGGGGCGGCAGCGGCGCCGCTGCACTGCCGCCACCAGCGGCCCGGCGGCCGGCGGAGTTGCTACGCCGTAGCGCCGGCGGCGCCGCGGTCGTTGCCGTGGCTGCAACAGTGCCGAACGGCGATGCTGGGGCGGCGGCACCGCGGCCGGCACCGCCGCCAGCGTCGCCGCCAGAGAGGAGGGCAAACGGCGACAGCTGTGCTGCGCTGCGAGCCGACGCCGCCGTCGGGGACATGGGAGGCGACGTCGCCGCCGCTGACGTCACCGCCGACGGCGCCCGCACAATCTCTGCAGGTGCTGGCATGGCCGACGGCACCGTCAGGTCAGCTGGGGCCGGCGTGCCGCCGCTGACGGCAGGCGCGGCAGCGGGCGTGATCACGGCATGTACGCCGCTGAGCGTAATTGACGCACTGTCCGCGTCGCCGCTGCCGCCGTTGGCTAGAGTAGCCGCCGGCAGCCTCAGACTGGCGGCGCCGCCGGTGGACATGGTCGGCGTCAGCGGTGCCGCCACCGCGGCCAGCCCACCACCGTCGGCGGCCCCCGCCGCCGGCTTGACGGCGGCGTTGCCATCGCCGCTGGCGCGTTCAGGCCAGATGCCAGCGGCGCCGCCGGCCTCAGCGTCACCGCCGCCGCCGGCTGACTGCCGGTAGCGACCAAGCACCTCCAGCGACTTGACGCTGCCGTCAGCGGCGGCGCCGCCGCCACCGCCGCCGGCCCCCGACAGCCCGGCGTCACGCGACAGGCCGGGGGCGCCGCCTGCCTTGGGCTGCGTGCTCCCATCCGCAGTGACCGGCTCCAGCTGCTGCTGCTGCGCGCGGTTCATCTCGTAGGCAAAAATGGCAAAGGGCACGACCCACACCATGACGGGGATGCCTGCACGGCGGGAGCGGGCAGCGACCGGCTGCATGTGGGATCGAGTCAGGCTCCGGCTGCCTGCCCTGCTTCAGACCCTCCCCAGCCCACAAGCGAGCAGCACCAGCCCCCCCATACAGGGCCCAAGGCGCTGCAGGAGCCGAGCCATTGGCGCACCCGCGGCCGCGCCCGTGAGCAGCGCCAGGCGCCTGCCCTTCGGTACTGCCTCTGGTACTGCTCGCTGCGCCTCCACCCCACCCCCCAAAAAGCAACCCCCCAGTGCCGTGCCCAGCACCCATGGCCGCACCCGTGAGCAGCGCCAGGCGCCTGCCGGGGTCCCCGAACGTGGCGTCCATGATGGGCAGCCCGATCATGCCCAGGTTGTTGGCGGTGAGGACCTGGGGGCAGGGGCGTGGGGCAGGGGGAGGAGGAGGGGAAGCGTGCGTGTGGGGATGGCCCCTTCCAGTCTGCGAGCGCTGGCCCCGGCAGAACCCCACCCTGCACGGGGCCACGCGGGGCGGACGGCTGTGCGGCCCTACGGCTGTGCCGCGCAGCCCCCGGCTCACCAGCGTGAGCAGCCCCGACTCCCGCAGCATGCAGAACTCCTGCGGGCGGCCGGCGCCGGGGCCGGAGCCGTCGGCCGCTGC
>BDDC01000154.1:0-17990 GCA_001662425.1 Chlamydomonas sphaeroides | reverse complement strand
GGGGGGGGGGGGGGGGGGGGGGGGGGGCAGGGTGGCGACGGCTGCTGAGGTGCGAGCGGAAGGCGCGTCCGGGGTAGCGAGGGGTGCAGGGGGGCGGGGCAGGGGGGGGGCGGCGAGCAGGGCAGGCCGCGCCTGCGCGCCCAACGGCCGTACGGCTGCCGTACCTCCATGCCTCGTTGTCGTACAGGTTGAGCTTGAGGCCCAGGTAGTAGCCGTTGAGGGCGGTGATGCCGACCCACAGCACCAACGTGTTTACCTGCAGGGGGCGAGGCGGAGGGCGCGATGCGAATGGAAAAGGGGAAAGGGGAAGGGGGGGTAGCCGCGGGGTATTGGGCATGGGGCGGAGAGGCACGTGCGCGCCACAGGTGGTATGGGGGCGCGGGGTGGGATGCCCACTGACGCATGTGCTCACCCACCCCAATGCTGTCGACCACCAAAACCCTACGTGCTCCCCTCCCCTCCCCTCCCCTCCCTCCCCAAAGCGCTTACCTGCGGCATGTACTTCTCGCCGTCCAGCACCCGCAGGGCCACCAGCGCCCAGCCCAGCGTTATGGCGGCCAGGATCTGGATGCCCACGTTGACCACAGGCTGCAGCGACCAGGACATGGAGGCGGGCGGCGGTGCGGCGGGAGGAGGGGTGGGGAGGGCGCAGCGAGGAGGGCGTGGGAGCCAGCCGGGCGCCTTCAGTACGCTGGGGTCGGCGGCGGGTGGCGGCGGGTGTTGCGTGGAGCGCCGTGGGGAGGACGTGGCGGCAGGTAGGACGTGGCGCGGAAGGACGCGTGCCTCCAGCTGCTGGAAGCGCGTGCGCTACTGGCGGTCGCTCGATGTAACGGAGGAGGGCTTGGCGAGGGAGCAGCTGCGCGGCGCGATGCTGTTATGCCTCGGTGGGTCTCGGGCAACACACAGGGCGCAGATCCAGGGTGGCGCTGAGGGCTTGTGCAATTGGTGTCTGATGTACCGAATGTGCTAGCAGACGGGCTGCGTGGCTGGGGCAAGGCCGCGGAATGGCGCAACCGGTCGCGGCATCGCCTCGGCCCTGGGCGCAAAACGCCTGCAGGCGGTAGCAGCAATGGAGTTGCCAAACCAATGTGCCGTGCGTATGCGTGAAAGCGGCTTTCCCTGGCCTCGCCAACCTAGCTGCTGCGTGATTTGCGGGACCCCTGGGTCGGCAGCTGACCGTGGGCTGCAAGGGTCCTTGCCGCGCCACAATGACAAATCGCAATCGTCGTGTAATGCGTCTGGTGCGTGTTCATTGGCTTGTAGCACTTTGGGCAAACATCTGTGTCGCGACAGCTGCGGCGACTCATTATTACTTAGACATGCTTACAGCGCTCACCTGACATGGCTTGCATAGCTGCCAGCTGCTTGCGGGTCCATAACTCAATCGCAGCGCCAGGTCGCCGCTGCCGTCCGACTGATGGCTGAGCAGCTGCGCCCACCCAGCAAGGGGAGGCCGTATGAAGCACACCGCATTGTTGGTGGACTACAGGGATTTGGCCGGTGGGGGGCAGACCACACTAGCCGATGCCGGCGTTCAGTTCCCCGCAGCATGGCGCCACCTGGCTTTGGGTGGGTACAGATGTCGCTTGCACATGAGAAGCTCCACATAAGTTACCCGTTGTGGGGTTTTGATGCAGCCCCAGCGTGTGCAGGTGCCCCCCGCCGCTCGCGCGCCCAACCGCCCCCAGCCGTACCCCCAATCCGGGAACCCCGCGCTCTTCCCGAATCCCGATCACGGGCAGGCAGCCCATGGACCTCGCACGCAGCCGCGGGCACGCGAGCCCTGCCCTACCTGTGGTGCGGCGTCACGCTGTTGTTGCTTCGACGTGACAGATGCCTTCATGTGACTTGCAGGACACTGCATCGGCGAGTGTGAACGCGCATGACATATGGTTATATGCCGTAGATGACTTCCCTGCCGTACTCGTCGCACTGACCCCCGAACCCCCATCGCCCGGCGCTGGTACATGACGGCACAGGTGCAGGCAGGTGCGCATGGGGCGCGACTGAGCGCATTTGGAAGGCGCCGGACAACCCAGCGCTGACCAGAGGAGAGCCTGGAGCCGGCAGCGCCGGGTGCAGGGGGCCCCTGGGGAAACACGCGGCACACGGTCCTTGTTCGCAAGAGCGCCATGGGCCCCGGCAGTGCTGTCACAAAGGTCGCGTCCAGCAGAGCGGGCTCGTGAGCACGCAGGACTTCGCCGGCAGGCTTTGCTCGTTCGCCGCGCAGAGGGCACCTGGGGGCACGGCGGCTGGCGGCCGTGTCTGCCCTGCTGTCGCTTGTGCGTTGCCACCCGCTGGAGTGGAGCGTGGTGGAACACCATGCTTTGCACGGCTTGGGGCGGCAGGCAAGCAGATTCGCGGCGCAACTGAGGGCCGCAACGCTGTGACGCGGTTGTGGCTGACCGCTACAATCAGGAGGCCGCATCCGCTGGGACGGATCGCGGTGGTGGGGGTTTTCGTGTAACCTCTTCCAGAGCTCCTGACGCCATCCGCCGGTGCGTCCCCAGCTTGGCGCTGCGGCGTCAGCTGTGCAGGTCGATGTATGGCCCCAAGCTACGTGCTGGCGTGTGACGTATGGGGCTGGGTGGTCGCGCAAGACGGGCCAGCATAAGCATGCATGGCAACCGGCATGCGGCGCCGTGCAGGGTTGGGCAACTGCAAGGGCCGTCGATTGGCAGCTTTTTGGTCAGGGCGTTGGAGCGCGGTTAGGCAAAGGCCCGTCGCGAGTTGCCTCGAGGTGCGTTCGGGCAGGTTCCCCCCTGGCCGCAACGGCGACCGCCTGCCTTCCGGTCGGTCGCGCCGGCGTTGCTATACGAACTTAGCTGCCTAGCCGCGTTGTGAGGCAAGTAACAACCTCATCGTCGGAGTCGGACAATGAAGGAGTCGGGCTACTATGGCTTAGGCGCTTCGTAAACCGCCTTCGCACTACTGGGTTGCACGGCACCCGCCATGACGGGTTCATAAGCCGGCAAACAGACGCCTCAGCATACTTTCGCTGCTCGTGCTGCTTAGTTACCGGAGTGCTTAGACACGCTCCGCGTTTAGGACGCCAAGCCGTTTACCCATCGGCGCGGCGCATTCTTCTCGCAACTCCGCAAACGTCCCCTAGCAGTACCCACCAGCCGCAGACATTACACATTGCGGTGGTATTTAATAGCAGCTCGACTCTTAGATCGGCACCAGTCGACCCACAAAACGTGTCGCCAATTCAACATGGCGTCCCCGCTCCTGCTCCTCTTAGCAACCCTCGGCCTCGCGTGCTCCCAACTCGCGGCGGCCTCCTACCTCACTGGCACCGACTTCCCCTTTGAGGGCTGCCGACAGAACACGACCAACTCGCCGTACTACGCGACCCTCGAGAGTTGTGAGTCGGCGCTTCGACATGCGCAGCAGGCAACGCCGCGCTCCCTCACGCCTTGCTTGAGCGCCTGCCTCACCAGTCTCGCTCACCTCGCCACCCTCCCACCGTCACCCTTGCAGACACCGAGAGCGTCCGCCAGGGCAAGGTGCAGAGCTCCCAGTTCTGCCTCAAGCTGCACGTCAAGGACGTGTGCACGCCCGGCCGCTGGCGCTGCTGGTGAGCTGCTGCAGAGCAGAGCAGCTTCAGGGGGAAGGGAGGGAGTGAGGGAGGCAGCCTGGGGTGCGGGAAGGAGGGGAGGGACCCACCTGGAAGGGAAGGGGAAAGGCGCAAGAAAGCGCCGACCGGGGACGAAGGCGGGGGCGGGGGCGGGGTCCTTTCCTTGTCCGGCCAAGCGACGGCGCCGGCCTGAGCGGCGTCAGACGGGGCCGAGCCCCGAGGTCTGTATGCGTTTTCGCGCTCCTCGCTCCCGCCTGACCCCTGCGCCCTGTGCCCCCGCCCGCGCGCAGCAACACCCACATCAACAAGCTCAAGTTCTTCCCAGGTGGGAAACGGCCGCACGTGCAGCTGCGGCCGCGCTCCCATCCCAAGCCCCGCTCCACCCCCGCGGCCCCACCAGGACCTACCCATGCCGCTGACGCTGCCCCCCGGCCCCCCTCTTCCCTCCCAGCCCCCGGCTGCCGCACGTCGATCGCCAACGTGCGCATCATCAACCCCAACCTCAACGTCGACCGCACCGTCACCAGCATCTACTGGGAGCTGCACGGTGAGGGGCAGCGCTGCACAGCAGGACTCACCCGGCGCACCTTGACCACGCGTGTATGTACAAAAGCAGCCGGCGACCGGCGTGCCATCCGGCCCAAAACACATATGGTACTCTATTTCGGCCCTACAAGTTGAACACACCTGGCTTGCCTGTTACGCACGACCAACGCGTCACCATCTGTGATATTCTGTGTGATTGAACACGCACTCGCGGATCGTGTTACTCGAACTTGAAAAGGAACACAGACGCACACGTTGAAGGTCACCGGCCCACCGCCCACCGCCCTCTCATCGTCCCTCCTAACCCCCCGCCCTCTTGTCCGGCCCATTCCCTTCCCACCCTCCCTCCGCAGAGGGCTACGACATTGTCAAGGTCACTCCCCTCATGGAGTGGCTGCCCGGCCCCAGCTCCATCGACGGCGCCATCATTTGCGTCAACCTGCGCGCGCCCTGCGCTTCGCTGCCCGCCATCTCGTTCGATAAGGAGGTCCTAGAGTACAGCCTGTACGACAAAAAGGTACGGCAGGGGCCGGGCCGGGCCGGATTGCGGGCGTGTGACAGCGCGTGCAGGCGCCGCGCCGCGCAGTGTCGCGGCATACCGCTGCCTTGCTTTGCTGACAGTGCTCACCGTGCCTTACCCGTCCCCCCTCCCGTCCACCCCGCGCCCCAGGCTGACAACTACGAGTGCTGCCCCGTGGGTCTGGTGGACGTGCCGCTGCCCCCCATGCCGCCCTACTGGCCCGACGAGCCGGCCTACGCCGCCCCGCCGTCGCCCCCTCGCCAGGGCAGCGGCGGTGTTGACAACGGCAACGGTGGCGGCAACGGCGGGGGCGAGGGCACGGACGGCAGCGCGCAGCCCACGATCCGTGCCAGCCCGCCTCCCAGCCCCAAGCCGCCGAGCCCCAAGCCTCCCAGCCCCAAGCCCCCTAACTCCAAGCCTCCCAGCCCCAAGCCGCCCAGCCCCAAGCCGCCGGTGTCGTCGCCGCCACCTTCGGGCGGCAAGCGGCAGAGGCCGCCCAAGCCGTCGAGGCGGCAGCGCCGGGCCGCTGGCACCGCGTGAGGAGCTCCATGACTCTTTGCGCGGCGTCGGCCATGGAAAGCTGGCGACATGTCTTTGCTGATTGTGCAGCGTACTGACGAGTCGAGAATGCGTGCGAGTCTGTGTTGGCTAGGGTTGGGGCGGCGAAGGGCGGCGGCCACGACGCGCAGTCACATATGCGCCTCCCGGTCAGGCCGGCCCCCGAATGCCGTCCCCCGCATAGGAGCGAGCGCCGTGATTGATTGCTTGCTTAGCGGCGCGACGCGATAGGTGTAGCATCCACCCCTAGGCTGGCTGCAGCGGCGAGATTGATTCTCCTCGCGTGATCGTTTAGGCCCAGCGGGCGTGCAGGCTACTAGTGACATGTTGGATCTAAGGGCGCTGATTGATTGGCAGCGCTGTAGTAGGTGTGGGCTTCGTATGCCGCTTGGCTATCATGCGACTAAGATAGTTAGGCCCCCTGCTGATTGGCGGGGGCAGCTCCAGTCTCTGACCTAGCCGCACAGGACTCCTGCGTAGCAGCGCACATGCGCCCTCGCATGGCGACAGCCAGGGGCCTCGCAACCCCGCACTGTAACCTGCTATGTTGCCGCATCGGTGCCACGTGTCACGCTCGCTGCCCCTGCGGCCGTCCTTCGAGTCCTGCTTCTTACACCCGAGCCACGCAAGCCCCTCCAACCTGGCGCCGCCTCGCAGACAGCGGCCGTCTGCGCGAACGGCCAGTAGAGCGTGCACGCCGTTTGCCAGTTCGCAGCACAGCGAGCAGCCGCCGCAATGCACGGCCCATGGCCTCGCCTGTGCTAAGTTAGGCGGCCGCGTCACAGGAGGCTGGCGCATGCGTCCGTCGCTCCGCCCCCGGCCCCCCCCGCGACGTACCCCTCGCGACCGCCAGCGTCCAGCGTCCACTGGCGCTTGTCCGGTCCGACCTCGCCCCTTGCTTGGGCAGGGCCGGCAACAGCGGCCGCAGCCGCAGCACCCCATGCCGCTCGCTCGCAATCCCCACACCCCACACGAACGCATGCTTTGCGCCGCCATGGTTCGCAGCACACAGCTCGCTTCTGCGCTCTGCTCGCTTCCAGCCCTCTGTTCGATCCACGCAAAGTCACTCCTCAGTCAGCCAAAGCGCCGCCGCAGCCGCACCTGCTGGCTCACGCGCCGCGCACCGTCTCGCGCGCATCTCCCGTCACGCCAACTCCGTGCTCCCGTCGCATGACGGCCGCGGCCCCCACCGCCCACGTACGGATCCACGCGGCAGCGGCTCACGCCACGCATACGTCACTTGGGTGCCACTCAGTTGGTTGTCACTTGGTTTGCGTGATACCGTTAGTCGAGGTCGTTGGGGTTGCGGTTGGCCAGGTGGATCCGGTCCATCTCCTCCAGCGTGCTGGCGTCCAGCGGCGTCTGACGGGCGGTTGGGCGGTTAGGGCGGTTAGCGCAGGCCCTCCGGCAACGTCCTGCGGGGCGCAGCGGCCCCAGCCGCTGCAACAGTCTAGCTCGTAAGGACAAGTGCGTCCCACACGGGGATTCCTATCCCGCGAACTCCGAGCTAGCTCGCGAGCTGCCGACTTACCATGCAGGCGGCGATGTTCTCCCGCAGCTGCTCCATGGTGGTGGCCCCGATGATGACGGAGCCCATGTACCAGCGCGACGCGCACCACGCCTGGCGGCAGCAGCAGGGGAGGCGAGGAGCGGCGGGAAGGGTAGCAGGGCAGGGATGGGAGCGCGGCTGGCTGCAGTAGGGGGCCGCCGGCGGGTGGCGCTGAGCAGCCTGGGGCGCTGGCGGGTGGATGGTGGCCCTGCAGCGCCTAGGCCAACACAGCCGTCGTTCGCGCCACACACCCGCGCCAGAGTGCGCTGGGGTGATGCCCGCTTGATACATGATGT
Organism: Chlamydomonas sphaeroides; assembly: GCA_001662425.1. Lineage (NCBI taxonomy): Eukaryota > Viridiplantae > Chlorophyta > Chlorophyceae > Chlamydomonadales > Chlamydomonadaceae > Chlamydomonas > Chlamydomonas sphaeroides. The sequence goes on along the minus strand of BDDC01000154.1, from coordinate 10,941 downwards.
ACACATGCACATGTACGGTGTGTCACATTCCCCCATGTCTGATACATACAGATGTGGTCCACACACCTGCGCCAGGGTGGCGGGGGTGAGGCCCACCCGCTTGGCCAGCGCCGCGTACTCGGAGGCGGCGGCCAGGGTGCGGGGGTTGTGGTAGCGCGGCTGGAAGTCTGGCGGCGGGGGCCGGGCGGGGTGGGGCCGGGCGGGAGGTGAGCGACGCATTGCGCATTAATGAAACCTGCGGTTGGGTGGAGCCGCCTGCCGCACCGAACGCGCGGGTAGCGGTGGCGGGAGGCCTCAGGCACGCCTGCCGGCTGCCGCTCTGGATCACGTTCGGGATCGATCACGATGGGGCCGCCGCGTGACACAGCCAGCCCACAGCCACACCCTCACCCGGGAACTCCGTGTGCCTGCCCGGCGGCGGCTTGGCAGCGCCGGTCGTCGGGCAGGAGCTGCCGCTGCCTGTATACCGCAACAGCCACACATACAAAGACGTCACCACGCGCATACCCCGGTGCGGTCGCGCCCTCACCCGGGAAGTCGGCGTGCCGGCCGTGCTCCGGCTTGGCCCCGTCGCAGTACTTGCCGCTCAGCGTGCCGCCCGCCAGCACGCCGTACGCTAGCAGCCTTTTGTGTGTGTGTGGTGGTTGTGGGGGGGAAGCGGGCGGAGAGAGCGGGGCTCGAGGGCTGCATGGAGCAGCGGCGGCGGGGGTGCTTGTGCGGACACCAGCCCCGGGCGGGAGCTCCGTGCGGCCGACGGCGTGGCGGGACTGGGTGCCGAGCCTTAGGCTGCACGCTGCGCTTTAAACCCACTGCGAGCAGGACTATATCCCGCATGAGCTGCCCAGCCTTACGCGGCGCAGCTGGGTCAAGAACGGCACACGGCAGGTTGCCCCCAAGGCCCGACACCCCGCCCCGCCGCGCTCACCCCACGTTGTAGGCCGAGGGCGCGCACGTCTCCGCCAGCTCCTCCTCAAAGTGCCGGTACACGGGCGCAAAGTCGTTCTGTGGAGGCGCGGCAGCATATGCGGCAGCATGCCGAGGAGCGGGACGCACGGCCTCCATCAGAGAAACTGACGTATACGCACGTCCGTCTGCCCAGTTGCCAAAGAGCGCTATGCTGAGGTTGGCTGATGAGTGCAGGCAAGGCAGGGACGCGCCAAGTCCGGATGGGCACAAGGCCGAGGACCGGCTGGAGGGCGGCCCCGCGGCGGTCCCAAGCCACCCACCTGGATGGAGATGGGCAGCGGCACGCCCAGGCGCTTGGCGGCCTCGCACATCTGCGACACGCCTGCAGGTGGTGGGCACAGCATGGGACGGGGGCGGCAGACGGGGCAGCTGGTGCTGGTGCTCCGGTGCTGGTGGTGTTGGCGCTCCGGTGCTGGTGGTGTTGGCGCTCCGGTGCTGGTGGTGTTGGCGCTCCGGTACTGGTGGTGTTGGCGCTCCGGTGCTGGGGCCAGGGAGCCATGGCGCCTTGGAGCCTCCTGCGGGCCGCATGCCGGCCACACCGGCTTCCACCGTGCCGCCGCCGCCGCCCGCACCTCCCCGCCCGCCGCACCGTAGCTGGTCTCGTTGCTGAGGCCCCAGTGCCGGATCTTGCCCTCCTTGATCAGCGCGCCCATCACCCGGACCTGCGGCACGGGCAGCGCAGGCAGCCCGGCCAGGCAGCTCGGACAGCGAGCACAGCAACGGTATAGCAACGGTATAGCAACGGTACAGCAACGGTACCCCCCGACCCCAGGTCCGGCGCTGCATCACCCGGCTATCCTGCCCCGACGCAGAGCAGCGCAGGAGCAGGCCGGCTGCGGCCGCGCCCGTGCGGCATCCCACCCCAGCGACGCCTGGGCCCAGCCATGACCACCCCAGCCACCCCGTGCCGGCACCTGGTCCTCAAAGCTGGTGGCGACCCGCTCCTGCTCCACCCGGTACTGCCGCTTGCCCCACAGCGGAGCGTACCGAGCGGGCCTGTGGCGGGGTTGGGCGAGGGGGCGGGGCGGGGGCCGGCGTGAGACAGGCCATTGCACTTGTTGGTGCAGGTGGACTGGCGCAGGTCCAACTACCGGTCAGTCGTATCGGTCAGTCGTATGACGTATGATATGGTACGTCATGTGATGCAGGTAGTACGGTAATGGACTACGAGTCGAACATCAATCCAGGGCAGCCGCACCAGTGGATCTGGTACAGGTCCAGGTAGTCGGTCTGCGGGCGGCGGTTCGGGGGTTTGGTGCGGGCGCTTACGTGATGCCACAGGAGGGCGTAGCCGCAGCCGTGGCCGGCCCGCGCCGCTGCTTCCCATGCCCACTGCCGTCATCCCCACCGCCTACAGCCGCCTGCAGCCGCCGCAGCCGTGCCGCGCGGCCCGCCCCCGGCCCCGCACCCGGCCCCGCCCCCGGCCCCGCCCCCGGCCGGCCCCGCCCCCGGCCCCGCCCCCAGCTCCGCCCCCGGCCCCGCCCACTGCGCGCACCTGCAGCCGCCGCAGCGACGCCTCCAGCGCCGCCCGGATGGAGGCCTCGTCCATCTGGGGCTGCGGGGCGGTGGCCAGGTCGGCCGGGGGGTCGGACCTGCGCATGGGCAGAGGTGGGCCAGGGGTAGCTGTGCAGTCGCTCGGCGCCCGTTGAGGACAGCGGCGGCGGGGGGATGATGGCCATGCCACTGGCCGTTGGTCTCCAACACTGTAATTCATACACGGGTTCAGCCATGATAAGGGTTGCTACACTCGTTTTAAAATCGAGAGTCGCACGTGACTTCATGTACAGAATGTGACTCTCTTCGGGAGCGCAGCCCACCTGTTGGCAACCACCCAGCTGCGGTCCACGCCTGGCAGCGGCGCCGCCACCTTGCTGGCCAGGATGACCTGGCGGGAGGGGGGCCGCAGGAAGGCGGGGCGGGGGAGAGGCGCTCAGCTCGATTTGGGGGCTGCCTGGCGGAGCTGTGGCTGAGCGATGAGAGGTGGCGAAGCCGCTGTGCCGCCCAGCAGGGCATGTGGGTCGGCGACGGCCGGCCCCGCACGTGGAACCGCTCGGGTGCTGACTCTATGCCGTACGTTGCCGTGCAAAGCAGCGGCCTGTGCCGTACGGTGCCGTACCTTGTCACGGCAGCCCCGGGCCTTGAGCCAGTTGCCGATGTAGGTCTCGGTGCGGCCCACGGTCTTGGGGCTTGGGGGCACCGGGTAGCTGCGGGGGAGGGAGGGGCGGTGGGAGAGGGGCACGGGAGCAGGGGGCAGTGCACACGTCTGGTGGGCGCGCTGACCGAGGCAACAGCGCTGGACCGCTCCGGCAGCACGCCACGCGCCAACGCCAGCCCGCGCCAGACGGCTACCCCCAGCGGGCAGCCGAGGGCGGCCAGAGGCGTCAGCCGTGCTGGCAGATCCGGGGGTCAGCCCGGCGCTGGTGGCGCGGCCTGACGCCTGGGTAGCGTGCCTTTAGTTCCGCCGTGTTAATGAGGTGCGTGTTGCCGGGCTGGCCCTAGCCCGGCGGCGGCGCCGCCGCTCCGCTGAGGGGTTGCCCAGGGAGGGCTGCAGCTGCTGGAGCGGCGTTCCCTTGGCTGCCCGGCCCACACCGTGCCAACGGCACGGGCCCGCCTCGTGCGGCAGCCTTGGGGTCCCCGAGGTTGTGCGTCACGTGGGATTGGGCCGCATACGTGTCCGCTGCGCCCGCCCTCGGCCCTCAGGGGCCTCGTGGGGAGACGTGGAGCGCGGACGTGGGCCCGGCTGGCCGCCGGGCCAGCCCGGGGCTGGGGACTCACAGCTCGGCCGTGTCAATGAAGTCGACGCCCATCGACAGCGCGTAGTCCAGCTGCTCAAAGGCCTGCTCCTCGGTGTTCTGAGCTCCGATGGTCAAAGCGGGTTCCGCGGGGGAATGGAACGGGGTGAGATGGTTGGGACAAGGATGGGCACGCAGGAGGTTGCCGCAGGTGCACGCAGGGCGCGACGTGCATGTGCGAGGAACGACGAGCTACCGCGCACCTGCTCGCCCCAGGTCATGGTCCCCAGGCAAACGATGGGAACCTCCAAATCGCTGCTGCCGAGCTTGTGACGCCGCATGGCGGGAACGGGCGCCATGTTTGCTGTTGCAGCGAAGTAGTTATGCAGTGAGGCTTCTATGGGCTGTTGTGTGCGGCGCGACCGACGCTTGCACCGCTCGCTGCATCGGCAATGTACAGAGCGCAACCTTCCGTGCACCACACAAACGAATGACAAACACGAGACGCGACACAATTCACGTGCTGACATGCCATAGCTGAGCCTGCTAACCCGACACGATGGCGCGCAGCCATCCCGAGCTGCTGCGACGACGCGGCCTTGCGCTGGCTCGGTCGGGGCTGTCACGAGATGCGCCGACTGATGCTCGTCGTGGCGCTGCGACCACTGCGGCACGCTCGCTGCTTGAGGCGATACTGCTCCGCCAACTGCGTGGCGCCATCCGCCCGCCTCGGACGGCGACGCCGTCAGCTCACTCGCACGGCCCCGCCTCCACAACTGGCAGCGCCCACACAGCGCTCCAGCCCACTCCCGGACATGCTGCCTGCACTCGTCAGCTAGCAGGTTATGCAGCCCCAGCCTTGGGGCTGTCGCAGTATGCTGCTGCCAGCTCAGGCTCCGGCGCCCCAGGCACAGCCAGCCGCTGCAGCCTCCTGAGCTTTTCACACAGCGACACATCGGCGTTGTTACCTCAAACATCGGTTAGTCGGCTGCTGCTGCAGCTGCGGTGGCTGTCGAGCAGCGCAGCGGGCGGCGCCGGAGCTGGCGGCGGCGATCAGGGCGTGGCCGGACAGCAGAGGAGCGGCGGAGGCGGAGGCACGAGCGCCGTCCCGCCGCCGGCCCCTGCCGACACCGCTCGTCGTGCAGGCGCCCTGGACGCCTTAGCCGGCGCTGTCCCATTCGGGGCCTCGGTGGCTGCCGACGGCGCCGCTGCCCGGGCGGCGCTCGGCAGCGCAGGTGGCGGCAGCGGCAGCGGCGCGGGGGCTGCGCCGGGAGAGGCCAGCTTCGCAAGTGGGCCCGCCGCCGCCGATCATGGTAGCGGCGCTGGCACCGCCACCGGTGATAACGGGGCCGTGGTACGCATGCAACAGTCGGCGGCCGGCGGCACCGCCGCCGCAGAGCTGGAACCGCCGTCGTCGCCATCAGCGGCGGCGCCGCCTGCGGCGCCGCTAACGGAGGCTGTCGCCGGCTGCCGCTCGGCCGAGCAGCTGCTGGAACTTCTGGCGGCGCGGCTGCCGGCGGCGGCGGCGCCGCTGCCAGCCTCCACCGCCGCCGGCGCGCTGCACAAACTGTCGTTGCTGCCGCGGCCGCCGCCGCCGTCGCGGCTACCTGCTGGCGCGGACCCGGCGGAAGCCGCCGAGCGCCGCCAGCTCCACCGCCACCTCGTTGCCGTACAGCTGTACGGCAGCTGCCTGGAGCCACAGTACGGCAGGATGGATCCAGCGGCGCTGGTCGGGCTGCTCGAGTCCGCCGCCCGCCTGACCTGGCTCCTGGGGCCTTGCCCCGGCCTCTCTGCCGCGACGGCAACGGAAGCCGCCGCCGCCGGCCACCGCAGCCGCCCTCGCCACGACAGCTCGCGCCTCGGCGGCCACGTGCACGACGTTGACGCTGACGCGGCAGCAGACGCGTCGGCTGCGGGCGCTGTGGGTTTCGACGGCAGCGCCGCCGCCGCCGCGGCCTCCACCAGCAGGCGAGTGACCCACCCCGCGGGCGCCCTGGTTCGGGCGATCATGGCGGACCGGGGCTCGACGCTGCTCGCCGCCGAGCCCCCGCCGCCGCCGTCGCTGCCGCTGCCCTTGGACGCTACGGCGGACGGCGGCGGCGGCGGCGCGGCCCTGGCGGCGGCGCGGTGGCTGCCTGTGCGCTTCCTGGACTGCCTGGCGGCGCTGCGGCTTCGTGACGACCGGACCCTGGCAGGTGGGTGGCAGCGGGCAAGCGGCTGCGGAGCAGTGGGTCGCGTGGCGCTCAAGTCAGCGCGCGAGGACGCCTGCGAGGACCCGCAGGCCGACCAGCTGGTCTAACGCTGCAGCAGCTGCTCTGCCAGCTGCGATTGCCCACAGTACCGTGACCACCCTCGGCCCCTGACTCCCGTGACCGACCGCACATCGCAGAGCTGATGCCGCCGCTGCTGGCCCGGCGGCACGAGCTGCCGCCGACCGACGCCGCCACGTTGCTGGCCGCCGCCGCCGAGCTCGGCCCCCCGGCGGCACGCTACCTGCCGCTGCCCGACCTGGCGGCGGCGCTGGCGGCGGCGCCGCCGTCGACGGCGGCGCCGCTGGCGACGCTGCCGACGGGTGCCCTGCTGCGCCTGGTGGCGGCGGCGCAGCGGCTGGGGCTCAGCCTGGACTCGGAGCCAGGCGGCCGCGTGGCTACGGCCGGCGGGCGGCAGTTGGCGGCCGCCGCCGGGTCCGACGACGAGTTATCGGCAGCGGTTGGCTCGCTGAGCTCAGCGTCCGACTCGGATGACGAGTTTGACCGGGTGCCGCCAACCGCCGTCGGCAGGGCCATCGGCGGCGGGCCCAGGGAGGCACCGGAGCAGCGGCTGCTGCGCGCTCTGGCGCGGGAGGTGGCGGTGCGGGCGGCTGCGGGCGCACTGGATGGACCCCAGGTGGGCGGGCAGACGGGTACGGGGAGCCGTTTGGGTGCGCGCAGCGCGCCCGACCGGGTACGGGCCCCGAGTGCGCTGTGGGAGCAGAGTGTGCGCGAGGCGGGTGCTGGGCTGCTGGCAGCACGCCAGGGATCGCCCCCTGGCGGTGCGTACCGCTGCCGGCCGCCTCCTGCCCATCGGCTCCCGCTGCGAGCCGCTGTGGCCATAGTGCGCCGCCAGTGCGCCGCCGCGCTTGCCCTCCACGCGTGGGCCTCCCCAATCCCTGCCCTCCCCTCCCCTTCCTCGGGCGGCAGGTGGTGGACTTTGCGGCCGCGGCGTCGACGCTGCGGCTGCGCGGCGAGGGACTGCCGCAGGTGGGGCCGTTGCGTTGGGTTTCGTGGCACGGATTTTATGTACGACAGCTCAACCCTAGCACGGCCCCGAGCCCCCGCCTCCGTCCCCCGACCGCCCTGGCCCGCCAACCCCCTGGCCGCTGACCGCTGACCGCGGGACTCTTCCATCCGCCCTTGCCCGCAGGCGCTGTCGGCCGCTGCGCTGCCGCACCTTCCTGGCCTGCGGCCCGACCAGCTGTCACAGCTGCTTTGCGCCTACGCGCGACTGGGCCACGGCCCGCCGCAGCTGCTGGCCGCAGCCGCCGACACCATCGCCGCCGCTCTGCGGCGGCCGCCGGCGCCTGCCGGAGCGCCGGCCGCCGACGTTGCCTCTGGTGCTGAGCAGGTGCCTGAGCCTGCCGTACAGCAGGCATCTTCTGCCGTACAGGCGTACAACGTACGCAGCCTCGCGATCAGTGCCTGGGCCGTGGCGTGCCAGGCCGTGCCCTGCCCGGCGCTCTTCTCCCGTGATGCCGCCGCCGCCATCGTGACGCACGGCATCCCGGAGCCGTACCAGGACCGCCGTACGCTGTCCGCACGAGGCCGTGAGGGTGCCGTACTGGATCCGTACGTCCTGGCGCCGTCGGCGAACCTGCTGCGGCCGCACGAGCTGGCGAACGCGGCCTGGGCCTTTGCGCGCCACAGCCAGGTGCTTAACGAGGCAGCGGCCCAGCACGCTACGGCACAGCCCGGTACGACACAGGCCGGTACGGGTCAGCCTGGTACGGCGACCGGGGCGGCGCCGCCGGCCGCGGCCGCGACCTCGCGACAGGCGCGCGAGTGCCGGCGCGGCGCTACGCTGCTGGCGGCGGCTGCCATACGGCGCGCGGTGGGCTGGGCGGAGCGCGGCCGGCTGCCACAGCGCTGCCTAATCAAGACCCTGTGGGCGCACTCGGTCATCCTGCCGCCGCAGCCGCTGCTGGTAGCTGCAGCGGCGGCCCGGACCGCGGCGGCGGAGGGCGCGGGCTCGGCGGGGCCCGCAGGCGACGAGCAGGGCGAGCTGAACGCCCAGGCGGAGGCGCTGCGGGCTGCGGAGCGCGTGGCCAAGGTGGGGTCCAAGCTAGCTTAATCTGGATGAGTGATGTTTATGGTCGAGTGAAGTACACCAATCAAGCTTAAACTGGAGAAGGAAAGCGTCAGGTGCGTCTGAAGCGGGTGACCTGGCCAAGATGGGTGCCAGGCACCGCAGCGCATTGTTGCGCACGCGTGCGCCTGGGCCTGGCTGCGGCTGCCGCATCGAGCGCCACGGTGAGTGTGGGATTCCTGGGGGGTGGTTGTGTCATGGCCGCACACCGCCAGCTGCCGCACCCCGTTGCTGTGATAGCAGTAGAAATATACGACAATATCATGCGTGTCGTAAGCGCGTGACCTGAGCACCGCCAGCTGCCGCACCCCGTTGCGCCAACCCGCCAAACCCCCCCCACCCTCCACCCATGCCGCCGCAGCTGCTGCTGGAGCGCCCCCGCGACCTGGCCCCGCCCGAGCTGGCGGCGGCCGCCGAGGCCCTAGTGCCGTACGTGCGACCCGGCGGGCCGCTGTACGGCAGCGAGGAGTTCGGCGGCGGGCGGCTGTACGGCGCGCTGGTGGCGGAGGCGCGGGAGCAGGTGTCCGCCATGCGGTGGGTGCTTGGGGGCCGGCTGGGGGATGGGCGGGGCAGGGGTGGGTAGTGGCATGGGCGTTTACGGCCCCTCTTTCTGGGCCCCTTTGATCCCCCGCCCCCCATGCTGCCTACCTACCTGCCTGCCTCTCCCACACCGCCAGGCCCGACGCCGTGCTGTCGCTGCTGCTCGCCCTCGCCTCCGCCGCGCCGCCCTCCGGCCCCTCCTCCTCCGGCCCCTCCTCCTCCGCCGCCGCCGCCTCCCCGCCCGGCCGCCTTGACGCCGGCCTCCTGGCCCGCGGCACACAGCGCCTGGCGCCGGCCCTGGCGTCCGGCAGCCTCGCGCCGCCGCAGCTGCTGTCGCTGCTGCGCCTGCTGGCGGGCCAGGACGAGCGCAGCACAGCGCTGCTGCCGGCGCTGGAGCAGCAGCTGCTGCTGCGGGCGGCGCCGGGCGGCGGCGGGGGCGGCGCAGGGCGGGAGGGTGGCAGGGATGGGGAGGGGACGGGGGAAGCAGCAGGAGGGACCGGGGCCGGGGCCGTGCTGAGCGGGTGGCAGGTGGTGGAGGCGCTGCAGGGCCTGGCGGCGCTGCGGAGGCACGGCGGAGTGCTGGAGCTTGCCAGGTGCGGGGCTGGGCACGTTGGGGTGGCCGCGTGGGGGCATCCCATGCGCGCCCTTCAGTGTCGAGCTGCTTTGACAGGCTATGGTGATGATGGTGTTGTTGGCGCCAGGCGCCCTCCAGGCTGGGGTGCCGGGTACTGCCCCGGATTCCCCCTCGCTAGGAGGTGCAAGGGGGGGCGCACGGCCGCTCACACACCGCCTGCGCCCCGCCCCACCACGCCCGCCCCACCCGCAGGCAGTGCGCGCCCCAGCTGGCGGCCGAGCTGCCGCGGCAGCCGCCAGCCGCCACCGCGCGCCTGCTGCGCGCGCTGGGCGCCGCCGTCGAGGCGCGCCGCGGCGGCGGCGGCGCCGCCGCCGCCAGCGAGGGCGCCGACGACGGCGAGTGGCGTGAGGGAGGTCCGCACGACGACGGCGAGGGCGCTGGCGGGAGGCGGCCGGAGCTGCTGAGTGGGCCCTTGCGCGCGGCGCTGCTCGGGGATGGCGGCGGCGGCGGCGGCGGGCTGCTGGCGGCGGCGGCGGCGGCGCTGACGGCGGCGCCGGGGCGGCTGGAAGCGCTGGAGGCGGGGGAGCTGGTGGACGTGGTGTGGGGGCTGTCGGTGTGCGGGTACGGCGATGAGGACACGTACGACAAGGTACGGCAGCCGGGTCGTGCGCTCGGCGCACGGGGCACGTACCACGCCCTCGGCCGCTGCAGCAGCGCCACTGACCCCCCGTGCTGCCGCCGCCTCCCCACCCTCATGCCTCACCACCCACCACCCACCACACACCACCCTCATGCCCCGCCACCCACCACCCTCATGCCCCGCCACCCACCACCCACCACCCACCACCCACCACCCACACCTGCCCCCCTCGCAGCTCTGCGCCCGCCTGGGCCCCCGCATCAAGGCCCTGCCCGGCTGGTCGCTGGCGCGCCTCGCCATCGCGCTGCACCGAGCCGGGCGGACCGCCGGCACACAGCCCAACACACCACGCAGCCCCGCAGCCAGCTCCGGATCCAGCCCCGCTTCTAGTTCCGGATCCAGCTCCGGATCCAGCCCCGGATCCAGCGGCAGCGGGGGGCTGCTGGCCCGGCACCCCGAGCTGGTCGAGCGGCTCGCCCGCCACGGCGCCCGGCAGCTGGCGCGGCCGGGCAGCGGGCTGCGGCCCGAGCACGCGACGGCGCTGACCGAGGTGCTGGCGGGGGCGGGGCCGCAGTACGGCGGCTTCTTCCTGGCGGCGGCGCACCGCGCGCGGCTGTGGCTGCAGGTGGGTGGGGCTGGTGCTGCGGGCTGGTGCTGGGGACTGGGGCGTGGGGGCTGGGGCGTGGGGGCTGGGGCGCGGGGGCTGGGGCGATGGGGGCTGGGGCGATGGGAGCCGCACAACGCTCTAGGCTTCAGCCCTCACGCCTTGCGCGTGTGCTCGCGTCTGCTCGGTCCAGTCCGTCCCCAACCCCGCCCCGCCCCCGAACTGGCCCCCTCGCAGGCGGCCGATGAGGCCGACGGCCAGCTGCCCGGCCGCTACGCCGGCGACCGAGCCGCCGGCGCGCCGGCGCTGTCGTCGGGGGGCGCGGGGCGCTCGCAGCTGCGGCGGCTGGCGGGCAGGGTTCGTGCCGCGTGTGAGGACGCGGGGTATGACGTGGAGGGGGTGCTGGGGCCGCGGGAGGAGGGGCGGGGCAGCAAGGGGCGGAAGGGGCGGGGAGAGGGCGGGCGGCAGGGGCATGGCGGCCGGGGCGGGGGCGGCCGGGGCGGGGGCGGCCGGGGCGGGGGCGGCCGGAGCTGGCGCGGCGGCG
>BDDC01000153.1:78409-97826 GCA_001662425.1 Chlamydomonas sphaeroides | reverse complement strand
CTTGGGGGCAGCGGCGACAGGGGAGGGGAGGGGCTTGGGGGCTTCGGCGATGGAGGCGAGGGGCTGGGTGGTTGCGGCGAGGGCGGCGGTGAGGGGCTGGGCGGCGCTGGCGAAGGTGGTGGGCTGGGAGGTGCAGGACTGGGAGGGTGTGGGGATGGCGGCACGGGGGACGGCGGGCGTGGGCTCGGGGGCGAGGGGCTTGGCGGGAGAGGGGAGGGCGGCGGGCTGGGCGGCGGCGGGCTTGGTGGCGTTGGGCTAGGGGGCACGGGCGGCCTGGGCGAAGGCGGGCGCGGCGGCGGGGACGGGGGCTGCGGCGGCGGCGGCGGCGGCGGAGGGTAGCCCGTCATGCGCACCGCATCCATTGCGTTGCGGCCATCCAGGTTGTAGATGTTGAACGACATACCTGCGACACGGACGGGTGGGAGGTCATGCCCGTGTGGCTGCAGCCAAGCGCCCTGGCGCGCACTCCGGTGCCAACCGCGGCTGCACATGGACGTTGGCAGCCCTCGCATCGCACTGGGTGGCGTCGACAGAGTGAACCGAGACGAATCGTTGACGATAGGTGGAGCCGATCGGAATGCGGGCGCTGGCGGGTGGCCGGAGCACACAAAGCGCGCGCACGGAGCGCGCCCTCGCCGGCAACTCACCCGTGACATAGGACAGCGGCGTCGGCAGTGCGCAGTGGTACCTGGTTTGGTGGTACAGCGCAAAGTGCCAGCACTCGTCACGCTTGGCCGCGTGGAACCTCGTCGTGCGCCACGTGCAATAGCTATCCAGGTGCCCTGTGCCTGCGCGCCCCCGCGGCTGCCGCTGCTGGCTCACCAGTAGTTGGCGTTGGTGGCGCAGGCCGAGACGGCGGGGTCGCACAGGTCGGGCGGGCAGCTCACGGGCAGGCTGCCGCCTCCCATGAGATGCAGCGTCACGATGCCGGTCAGGAAGCCGCCCTGGCAGTCCACAACGTACACGCCTGCGGGCGGCCCGCGTCGCTTATGCTCACCCGATCGACGCGTCGACGTTTCGTCTCGCTTCAGTCTATCGGCGCTACCGATTCAGACCCCAGGGCTGTCTGTGGGCGCGGTGACGCAGCACAACGACCGCAGCGGCAGCCGGCCCCACAGCAGCGGTGCGGCAGGCGGCCCGCCAACAGCAGCGGTGCGGCGGCCGAGCAGCACACGAGCAGCGGCGCCAGGTGGCCAGGTGGCCAAACGATCCATCCGTACCATCCGGCACGCAGCGCGCAGCGCGGCTGGCGCCCTGCAGGGCGCGCCGCTTGGCCGCATGGCCGCATGGCGGATCGGAGGGCGCGGCGCAGGGCGCAGCCCGGCGTGTGTTCCAGTCCGGCGCCGGGTCAGGCGTTGCACACGTCCCTGCGCTCGTGCGCTCGCCGCCGGGCGCCGCTGGCCGGCGGTGGCCGCACGCACCTATGGAGGTGGCCCACAGCGCCATGGTGAAGGAGACGGTGATGGTTGCGTTGGCAAAGCCCTTGATGTTGCACCAGCTGGTGGCGTCGAGCGGCTGAGGGAGGGGTGGGGAGGCAGGAAGGTGAGGGGCCAGGAAGGTGAGGGGGGAGGAAGGTGAGGGGGCGGGAACGTTGCACCAGCTGGTGGCGTCCAGCGGCTGTGAGGGGGCATGAAGGCGAATACGTTGGCACGAGGATGGGTTGCCGTGTGAGGAGCAGACCACGGAGCGCAAGGAAGGGGAGGCGGCAGGGTAGAAGGGACGGCGATGTCGAGGCACGGACAGCGGAGGCCCGGGGCAAGCCGGGATACAGTAAGCCCGCCCCGTTACACCCCGCTTCGACCGCAGACCCGGGCGAGCGCAGGCGGTGAGCCGGCACTGCCAGTGCCAGAGGGGCACCCTTGCCGTGACTGTAGCGCCGGGAGGCACGCAGGGCCGGGATGGCCCCCCGCCAGGGCAGCGCGGCCCGCCTTGAGCGGCCATGCCTGCCGCATTTGTACCCAGGCGATGGGCGCCGACCCTCCAAGCCCGAGGCGCAAGACCGGCTGAGGCCGAATGTCGGCCGAGGCTCAGCGTACGCAGTAAGGTCGCTGAGAATTTGGGCACAGTACGGCACCGCCCGCGGTTACGGCCCGGCATGACGGGCTGAGCGGCGGTGAGCGCGGGCAGTCGCAGGGCTCCCGACGCCGGCCACACCTGTGACGGGTTGCCCGACGTGCACCGCGTGAAAGCCTCTGGGCCCGCCAAGTTACCGCTGCGGGCGCACGCACGGGGATAACGGGGGCCGAAGCAGGGCGGCTGTGAGAGGGCGGCTGCAGGAGCGGGGGACCCGCACGGAGGCCGCAACAGGGGCCACGGGGGCACCGACGGTGGCGGGTCTAGCCGTTGTTGCAGGTCATCGACGAAATGAAGTCGGGCTATCGACAAGGTCAATTCATGACACGCGCGCTCGTTGGCAGGTCCTCACGTGCAGGCTCCGCTCAGCGAGCCGCCGTGCATGACTGTGCTCGTGGTCGCGCCGTAGACGGTCGTGAGGCCGACGTTACAGTCATAGTTACCTGCGGGCGGCCGGGTTGAGGGGCGGGAGGTCACCAGGGCGTCACAAAGGCGCTGCGGCCACGGGGCCAGGGAGCGCTGGTCGCCTTGCGCGTGAGGCATGGCGTCCGCAGCCGCGCGCCCGTGTGCCTGTCCCGATGACCCTGTCCCTGAATCCCTTCCCATGTCCATAACGCTGACCCTGACCCCTCGTGGCAGCGCTCCATGCCTACCGGCGGGGCAGCCGTCCGGTGGCGGTGGCGTTTGCGCCGCGGCTGGCTTGGTGAGAGCGCCAAAAGCAACAGTCAGCGCGATGATGGCGACCAGAGTAAAGCAGCTGCAGCCACGCGAGTTGGTGTTAGCCCTCCCGTGGCGGCCTGAGTACGGTCGACCTTGGGGTATGGCACCTCCGCCGTTACGGCGAGGGCCCAACGGGCTCGCCTCGCTGCCGCTGCTGGCCGCCGTGGCACTCCACGAAAATTTGCTTCCGCGCTTAGGCGCTGCATGCGGTCGCAGCATTGCTTTCGCACGTGCCGCTTGCAGACCGTGCGCGCCAAGCTTTATCCTCTACGCTGCAGAGCAGCTCGCTTAGTGTCTTGAGGTTCACTCGCCAGCCGCGCCATTCTCCGAGTGCCGGTCCCTCCTGCGCAGCTGTCAGAACACAGCACCGGCGCTTGCTGCTAGGTAGATGAGAACCAATTTCGTCTCGTTTTTGACACGAGGTGCAACCTTCTGCTTCAAGTATGCATCACTTGGTGCCTCACAACGAAGCGTTTCATCAACTAGTGACAACATTGAGCATTGAGTTCTCATCCAACGGAAACCAGTGCTACTCCGGTGACTGAGCTGTTGGTGAGCCGAGAATGAGTACTGTGTTACGGCAAGAGATGACAGAGCTGCTGCGGCATCACCTTCCATTTAAGACATGAACGCAGACATACCTCAGGTTGATGGCAACCGCGCGAAGTGTTGGTCCCGTACTTAACTCCGTACGTGTCGCCCGCCGCAAGCCCGCAACCTCCTCAAGCTTTCTCCTCCACTCCTCAGAGGGATCGAGCCGGCTCCCCATACGGGTCGTAACAACAAGCCATCATGCCAGCCAACATCCCATCGACACAAAAAGGCAGGCTTAAGTAAGGAGCCGAAAGTACTCGAATGCGCGGAATGATGTAGTGCGGCTGCCCTCTGCGGTACAGGCATAAGAATCATGCAGATACGTGACGGCACGCATACGCTTATGACTGAGGAGCATGCTGCCAAGTCGCCGTCGGACAGCGAAAATGCACCAATAATATGGCCTTGGCGTAGGCAGTGGCTCGGGCAAACGATGAGCAAACCCTTGCATTATATAGAGGCACCTGCAACATTGTTTCGGTTGAGTTCGCACCGCAGTCTGGGGCTCTGTGCTTAGCGGAATGTCGCCGACGGCCACAACCCGGCCGCGACCATCCAAAATCACTTGGCTTCAGTTCGCTCGATGCGTGGGCAGGGGTGCGGGGGCAGGCGGAGCAGGAACAGGCCTCGGCTCGCCATCGCACACGCCACGCAGCTCATCATTAACATCATCCTAACTGCTGGATGTGTTCACCTTTCTTACGCCGCGACGTTTGACAGTGCGAGCGGCGCGCAAGTGACCTTGGACGTAGTTACAAATGGGCGGCATCTCGGGCAACTTGCGCCCTCGCGGAGCCAGGCTGCTGCTCCGGCTGCTCACATTACGACATCGCTGCGCAGCCACGGGCGATCAGTCATACCGGACGCAGCGCTGTCGCAGCCATCTGCGCAGCCTCACGCTCCCGCGCCGCTGCAGCAGCCATGTCGGCCCGCAGCGGCGCTTCCCTCTTGCGAGCAAGCCCGCTCGCGGCGTCTGGGCGCCGAAGGGCTAGGCACAGCAGCAGAGCCGCCGCCGCAGGGCTACCCGGCGCACCCCAGCAGTCCCCCGCCCGCCCCGCTTCCGGTAAGCTGCCCTACCCGGCCCACTGCACACACCACACCTCGCGCTGCCAACACCCACCAACCCCCTCCTGCCCCCCGTTCCTCCCGCAGCCTGGTGGCCCTACCGTCGCCCCCGAGTACCGTGCGCCAAGCGCAGCCGCGGACACGCTTGTGGTGGCGGCCGCATGCGGCGCCGCCGCCGGCGCCGTGGTCCTCGCCGGCCTGGTCGCAGCATCGGTGTGGTGGTGGCGCCGGCGCGCCGCGGCAGCGGGTCGCGCCAGGCGTGGCGAAGGGGCCCCTGGCGGGCGACGCTCGGCTGTCGGCAGCGACGACTCGGCGCTGCTGGTGCGGCGGCCGCTCCATCGGGACTGGGGGGCAGCTGTTGCATGGCGCCTCGCTCGTGTTTTAGAATGCCGGCCCCCTGCCTCTCCAGCCTGACGCACGGTCTAACTCTTCCGCACCTGCTCCCGCTCTCCCCCCCGTCCGCCCCCGCGCAGCCCGCGATCACGCCAGCCTCCGCCGCAGCCTCCGCCGCGGCCTCATCCTCAGCAGCAGCCAGTGGCCCACAGCTGCCGCAGCAGTTCAGCGCCACCAGCACGGGGCCCCGCCTCAGCACCCCGGGCACGGTCGCCGAGGACCCCGACAGCCGGCCCGGCAGCAGCGCCGGGCAGCCCACCTGCCCCCCCGTGCCGCTGCGGCCCTCGCGGGAGGGCCGCGAGGCGGCGGTGCAGCGCGCCCTGCAAGGCCTGCGCACCGCCGCCTCCCGCCGCAGCCGCGTCTCCGCCAACGACCTGGCCAGCATTGACGTCGACGGCGAGGAGCCCGCCGCCGCCGCCGCCGCCACAGCCGCCGCAGCCATGCCCTCCCTCGGCGGCGGCGGCAGCAGCGAGCCGCGCTCGTGGCTCCAGGTGCCGCCGCCGTCGCTGGACCTGGACCTGGCGGTGGACCTGCCGGTGCAGGTGCCGCCGTCGGTGCTGCTGCGGCCGGGCGGGCGGGAGCTGGGCCTAGGGCCCGGCAGCACCGGCACCGGCACCGGCACCGGCAGGGGCTCCCCGCACCTGAGGCTGAGCGCGTCGCCCTCGCTGGCGCGGCCCGCCTGGAAGCTGTCGGAGGAGGACTCGGCGGCCGGGATCTACCGTGTGCTGTACGGGCTTCCGTCGGGCGGCGGCACGGGCGGCGGCGGCGGCGGCAGCGGGGCGGGGGGCGGCGGAGGGGCCGAGGTGCGGCAAGCGGTGACGATCTCCGAGGTGCTGCCTTTCGTGGCGACGGCGGGTCAGGCCGGCGCCAGGGACGCCGCCGCCGCGGGCGAGCGGCCGGGCAGCGCGGGGCCTCCACCGCCGACCGGGGGCACACCCAGCCGGAGGACGCGGCTGGGCTGGCGCGGCTCTGGCCGCGGCGCCGGACGCAGTAGCGCCGGAGGCGTGGTAGTGTCCGCGGATGGCACGGCCGCCACCGCAGTCCTCGCCATGCGCGGCACGGGCGCCTCGTTGGATGCCGGCACAACCGGGCCGTCGGGGCCGCCGCCGTCGCCGGTGCTAGTTCCGCCGGGCCAGATGCCGGCGGCGGCGCCGCCGACGCTGCCGCCGGGCTCCCCGCCGCTGAGCGAGCTGGATGAGCCGGAGCCGAGTGCCCGGCCCCGCCCTCCCACGCCGCCGCGACCTCGGCGGCCCCGGACGCCGACGCACCACTCGGGCTCGCGCCGCCACCACGCCGCCGCCGCGCTGCTGACGCCGCCCACTCCGCCCTCGCCGCCGACGCCGCCGACGCCGGCGTCGCTGCTAGTTCGCCCGGCGGTCCGGCACACGATCGACGGCACGATGCAGATCGGGCAGCCGGCTGTGCCGCTGCCCGCGCCGGGGCCGGCGTCGCTGCCGCCGTCGGCGCCGCCGTCAGCACGGCCGACAGCGCGCGGCAGCGGCCGCAGCTCGCCGGCTCGCAGCTCGCCGCGCAAGGAGTCGTCGGTCCGGGCCACGCGCGTGGCGGACATTTTGTGGGGCATGTACCCACGCAACGAGCGGTGGGTGCCCGGGAGTCCTGGGGCCGCGAGGGGACGACAGGGGCTCACGCCAGGATGCTGGCGCCGAGCTCTCGGGCTTTGCGACCTAGCTCTGTCCCGTACCGTGCGTGGCCCCGCTCCGTGCCGCGGTGCGCCAATCAGCTCTGCTCAGAGTCTGCCTAATCCGGCAGCCGATTCCGGGCTCACGCACGCACCCTTGCGCCCTGCCGCACCTGTGATGTGCAGGCTGCCGCTCCGCCGCGCCTCGGGGGCGGGCGCCTCGGCGCGCACAGGCCCCAGCGCCGCCAGCGCCAGCTCCACGTCGTCATTACGGCCCGCGCTCAAGGCGTCGGCAGCCAGCGGGCGGCGTGGCGGCGCCGCAGCGGCGCCGCCGCCCGAGGCGGTCGAAGTCGCAGAGGTACTGGACGTGTGCGTGGCGTCCGGCGCCAGCGCGGCCGGCCCTTGCCTGGTGTATTGCGTCCGGCGGCAGCCCGGGGACGCGCCCGAGTGGCTGCAGCCCGGCGCGGAGCCGAGCCGTGCGGCGCTGCGTGCCTTCATGAAGGGGGCCAGCTCGCCGCGGTGGGCTGCGTTCAAAGGGACGGAGGGCTACCGGTCGTTTGCGGCACGATGGCGGCAGCGCCTGCCGCGTGTGGTAACGTGGGGTCCGGGCGCGGGCTGCGAGAGCTGCGACGACAGCAGCAGCGGCCCGTCGGAGCCCGAGCCGTGAGCCGTGGAGCTGCGGGTGTGTGGGCGAGGCGAGGCGAGGCGAGGCGAGGTTAAGAGAGGCCCAAGGTGGCCGCTAGGAAAGTGGCTGCGCCGCTGTCATGCCGCGTGTTCGCTGTAGGCTGGGGGCACCAGGACCGTCCGTAAACTGGCGCGTGTGCATTGAAAGCTTGTAGATGGGCAATAGTCTGGAGGCCGGGCAAGAAGAATCCTGTGGTTGGTTAGCGGTTGCAGAGTCACGAGTCCTGGAGAGCACCCCGGTTGGCAGCGGATGTCTGCTGATGCTGATGCATTAGCTGCAGTAGGCGAGACGAAGGGGACGGGCAAATGCCGTCGTCGCCGCCACCAGTGCTTTCGCTGGCAGGGGCATAGATGCGCACGGGGCAGCCATGCAGGCAGTGCGGTTCTCGGGCATGCGTCACTTGATCAGGGGCTGCTGCCGATTTTATGCCCCTTACGCTGTGCGCGTTGTCAGAATTAGGGACACCAAGTAAACACGAGCCGCGCGGCATGCCCTGGGCTGATGACGCGTCGGTCGTGCATATGAAGCAGGGATGCGTTCAGGTGTATGTGTTGGGTGGGTGGCGTGTTGCTTGCTCAAGGACAACTAACGAGGCGCGCAGTGGCTGATAATTCAAGGGTCATTCGTTAACCGTGTAGTGGCTTAGGCACCGCTAACGGCAGCGTGCAATAAGACGACGGCTGCGACGCTCTACCCTGCAGGGGGTAGGGTCCGTGACGGCGCGTACGGCAGCTGGGGCAGGGTCATGGCGAGGGCACCGGGCCCTGCAAAGGACCCGGTTGGGCTCCTGCCGCTGCATCGCATGTGCCGGGCTCCCCTTGAGCTCAGGCAGCTGTCGACGCGGCTCAGTACGCACCGGCACCGCAGCGGCGGCCTTCCGCCGGGCATAGACCATGGTTCAGGAATGTTGGGTTGGCTAGGGGTGTTTCCTCTGGCTCTGTTGGCGGGATGTTTCATGTGGCTCGGTCAAATCTTGGTTCCGGATCTAGGCTTTGAAAGCGGTGCGCTACGGGCAGGAATGTGCTGTTTGCTGTGAGCCGCCGCTGACGGCGCGCTGTGCATACGCCATACGGTGGAGCCCTCGTGCGGCGGCGGCGGCCTACCTCCATCGCTTGCGACGGTGCGCCGGCTTCCGGTGTACCGACTCCCGGGGGGAATGCAACACAGCCCTCGATCTAACATGTATTTCCATCGACACGTCGGCAATTCAGCTCGGTAGACTCTATCAAATCTGTTTCCTGCAATACGCGGGCTGACACAAACATTGAGCAACTGTGGCACCCAGCAACGCATGCAGCGCCGCGTCCCAGTCTTTCACTTGTGGCTTCATTGTTTGGAAACACAGCGTCCCTCCGGCCTGGCATCAGCTGCGGGGGCGGGGAGTTGGCCCCAGCCGGATGCCGGGGTGCGCCGGGATGCCGCGCAGGCAGCCGCGACAGGTGCCAGAGCCCCCACCCCCAGCTGGCCGCCGGTGACCCCTCCTGTCCTCCTGCCCGTGCCGATCTGCTGCGCCGCATGTTTTCGTTTGTCTTGGCGCCCTGCCGCACCGCTGCAACAGCGGGACGCAGCCCCCGCATACGGAGGCGGGTTGACGGTGGCAGGAGATAGAGCAAGGCACTGTAGCGGGCCGAGCCGATGGAGCCGGTGGTTCTGCGTCCACGGTTTTGTTACGGGTGTAACAGGTGCTACACCTCACATAAATACCACTCCCGTGGCTCCGCGGAGCATCTCGAGAGACCTCCTGCTCGGTGGGCGAAACTGCCTACTACAAGGGGTCTGTGCGGCTTCGCCGGGTCCGCCGTTGGGTACTGTGGACGTGCGGGGGTAAGCGGAGCGCCTTCGATGGGGCATGGCCTTGCGTCATGGGATGCCCCGCTCGGCGCCTGAGGGTGCCTGGGACACGGCCTGGAACAGGGCCCCGGGCGGCTGCGCGCAGAGCTTTGTTGTAAGAAACGCGGGTTGTCTTGGTTACCCTTCTCTGACTCGTACTTCCACCTGCTGCTCTGTTGAAAGCCGCGCTCATGCCAAGCTTACACATCGTAAATCTCAAAACCGCCGCGCACGTCATGGCTATCTCAAGGAGCAGCCTGGCATGTACGCTAGCGAGCCAGACGACCCGCAGATTGCTGTGGACGCAGACAACACGAAAGCAAGAGAGAGAAAGCCCCAGGGGCCTTTGTAAGTCTGCCTACGTACGGCACCGCAAGCACAGATGCTGCAGTCAAGCATAACCAAGACACAACTCAAAGGCGCAGAAGCGCCATGTGCTCCGGGCCCAGCGAATGCGCCGGCCCAAGCCTCCACTCAGTCCTGCCTAACCCTCAAGAGAGTAACAACCTGCTGACTAAGCCAGTGCCAATGCGTCATCTGGGCCGCATCGCTGCGGCCGCGGGCGCCTGCCCTGATGCGGCAATCGACCATGGAACCAACGCCCCGCGAGTAAGCAGCAAGAAAGCCTGCTCGGCTGCCCCTAAGCCTACGCTGTGCCCACCTTTCTGCAGTCCCTCAAAGCCCATGGGCTTGCACCAAGCCAACGCCCTCCTGAAGTGAAGGCCTTGTGGCGTTTATGTGTGGCGCCTTCAGCCCGCCTCCTCAGCGTCCAGTCGTCCCGTCCCGGCGTAGCAGGCGCACAGTGCGCACGTACGCCGCCCGCACACCAGCGCCCCAGCGGGGCGGTTGCGCCAACGCGCCCGAGCAGCGGCTCCAGCCGCGGCCGCGGCTCGCCTGCTGGATGCCCGGTCGAGGAACGGAGCTCCGCGTGGGCTCTGCTGAGCGCGTGTCCCGATCAGGGGTCCCAGCCCCACTTCCACCCCACGCCTCCCGACGGCGGCCGGGGGACGGTGATCCAGGTACCTAGGCTGTACACATCGCCTCGCACCAAGAACAGCCTGCGGAGCAGCGCCGGCGGGGCAGCACGGGTCAGCCTGGGCGGGCTGCCAGCACTCGCACGCACCACCGGTACCGGGGCACCGCCTTGGGCCGGCGGTGAGCACGCATTGGGTTGCTGCGCACGCTGCCTGTGCTGTCCGATGTAGAGGCCCGAGTGACCCGACCCTCTGCGCAGCTAGCAGCCTGGCAGCAGCTCACTTGTACATGCCGGGGATGGCGATGTTCATGTGCGGCGGCCCCTTGACCGTGATCTTGCCCTCGCGCGGGTTGTCGCTGAGGATCTCCAGCCCGATGACGCGCTGGTGCACGTTGAACGAGTGCGTCACGCTGCACGGCGCCACCAGTACGACACGCGTGACGCGGTCGCCAATCTCGGTCAGTCGCTTGGGCGGCGGCGGCTTGGGGCCGGGCGGCGGGTTGGGTGGCGGCCGCTTGCGCGGCGGCGGCGGCGGCGAGGGCATGTTGCTGTCGTCGGTAACGTTGGTGGGGAAGGCGCCAAAGTCGTAGGAGGGAAAGGTGTATCCGATGGTGAAGGGCATCTGGTAGTTCATGGTGGCGGTTGGGATGTACGTAATGCGCGGCTTGATGTCCTCCATGAAGAAGTACGGCGGGTAGAAGATCTCCGTACGGTACTCGGCCTGCGGGCGTACGGACGGGTTTCGGCGTCAGGGCCTTGGCCGACGCGTGCGCGCGTGCGTCACGAGGGGCGGCGGCGACGCCGCGGCCCAACGTTCCGAGGCGAAGTGCCCTTGTCCTCGCCTCGCAGACGCCCGCCCGGGCGTTCAAGCTCACCTTGCTGGTGGGCGACGGATCGTACTCGGTGCCCGGCAGAACCTCGTAGCGGTAGCAGCGGTCGCAGCCGGTGATGAAGATGGTGCCGTCAATGGTGAGGCAGGCGGTCGAGTGGTACATTCGCGGGATGCGCGACGCAGCGAGCGTGCGGAAGCGCATGCCCAGCGGTGCCTCGGGATCGTAGATGTCGGCTGTGAGGATCGGGAAGTCGGCGCGCGAGTCGCCGCCCGAGGCAGAATCGCCAGCCAGGCCGCGCTGTGGGCGGGGTAAACGGACCAGACGTGCAGGATTTGGGTAGCACAGCAGGAGTTGTGTAAGGGCAAGGGCGTTTCCTTCCCAGGCCTGGCACGCTCTGCGGTTCGTGTGCTTCTGGCCCCGTGAGTCACGGCGACGACGGCCTCTCACGTTTGCTCCGTTGAGGATGACGACCTTGCCGTTGGGCAGCAGCACCGAGTCGGGCATGACGCGGCCGACGGGCATCTCCTCCGTGGCCCAGCCCTCAAACGTGTAGTTGCCCGCCTCGCGATTGTAGAACAGCTTGAGCCGGTTGGCGCCCTTATTGGCCACAATGGACAGGTCGCGGTTGGCCGCCTCGCGCTGCCCGCCAAACAGCATGATCTCCACCTGCGGCGCACGCGCACACAAACACAATTCAAGTCAGCTAGTTTCGCGAGGTCCCAACGTTCTACCGGTATGCAAGCCCTGGCCTATCTTCAGTGCACAGGTCGGGCCAGCCTACCGCATAGTTGCGCTCCGGGTACAGCGGCAGCAGCACGCTGGTGCCGGTGAAGGGGAACTGCGTGTTTGAGCTGCCGCGCAGCCGCGGCACGCCCTGGATCCAGTTGTTGGTCATGTAGTCGAAGATCCAGCCGGAGCGGCCACAGAACGTGAACATGAGGCCCTCCGGCAGCACGTAGTTGAAGGGGTAGTAAATCTGCGGTTGCCGGACGAAGGGAGGGGAGGGGCCAGGGCTTAGCTGCCGGCGGGCTTTAATCTAGAAGCCAAGGAGCGCTGCCCGGACGAAGCGCGCCCACCTGCTCCGACTGGTCTAGGTAGGCGGGCCTCATGGCGTGCGGCACGATATCGTTGGTCTCCGGGTAGTACATCTCCCAGAACGCGTTGTTCTGGGTGCCCGCGCCCACGCCCTGCGTGCCGCCCATGATCATGACCCAGCCCGGCGGCAGAAGCGTCGCGGTGGGGTACCTGTGGCGGTACAGGGGAGCGCGACAGGATGGCGGGCGCCGCCGACCGGTCCTCACCGGCCTTCGTTTGCCCGGTCCTTGCCCCTGCCGCGCCGACAGCAGGCCCATATGCTTAATCCCAGACTGGCTGCATGCTGGCCGGCGCCTCAAACGCCACCCAACCACACACGATGCTTTCACTTCCTCGCCGCTGCTTCAAGCCAGCACCCACCATCGGCGCCAGCCCATCTCGTTGACCTTACGCAGCGCCGGATCGGTGCAGGTCCTGTTGAAGGTCCGCACCGACTTCATGCCGTCGGGGTAGCCGGCGTTGGCCTGAGGCAGGCAGAGGGACCGGCACGGCTCGCTTGCGGTGGCGCACACGCTCCCCAACCGCCCCAACGCACGCAGAACCCCACATACCTACACACACTAATTCTGGACACACACGGGCACACGGACACAGATGCACCTGCATACGGTCTGGCGCCCGGCCCGGCGCCCTCCCGCAAGGCCAATCATCCCGGGGGCGGCAGCGCTGCTGCGTGTGCCCCATGTCACACGCCACACGGCCCCTCGCTCTCGAAGGTTCAGATGCTGCCCAGCGGCAAGCCAGGACCCTCGGCCCCACCTGGTGCCCGCCCACGATGAGCACGTGTCCCGAGTCCAGCAGCGTGTGGCCGCAGCAGAAGAGCCCGTCCGGCGAGAACACGTGCGTCCACTTCCCCGTGCGCATGCTCATGAAGCCCGCAATGGTGCGCGAGCCGTCCGGATGGTAGCCGCTGGGCCGCTCCAGGAACAGGTAGTTCTCGCTGCCCGGCACCTCCACCAGGTGAACCGCAACGACCATGGAGCGGCCGATGATTTGGAACCTGTGCGGACGGGAGCGGAAGGGGCGCGATCGGATGGCTGGCTCTCTGTGCCCTGGGCAAGGAAGCAGCGGGCGGGGTCAGCCGCCGGGCAGCCTGGCGCGCTTGGGCAAGATCGCGCCGCGCGGGCCGTGTCTGCGCGCGTGCTGGAGCCCCTTCTGAGGCCGCCGGGGACCGGGGGCGTCGCATGATCGCACAGCGATGGCGAGCTTCGCCGCTTTGACCATAGGGCTCGGCTCGCCAAGATACCGTTGGGCCTTGGCAGCAAGCCAGCAACCCACAAGTTTGGGGCCTGGGCGCGCAGCGCACCTGCCGATTTCGCGGCGGTCGCCCTCCGGCGGGTTGGGCGGAAAGAACTTGGGCGGCGGGAAGGGCGCCACGGGCGGCCACTGCGGCTGCGTCGGCGGCGCCGGCGGGTAGGCCGTCTCGGTGCTCCGCGGCGGCGGCCGCGGAGCTGGCTTGCCGTTGGGCGGCGGGGCCTTAGGTGGCGGGCTGCGCGGCGGCGGCGGCGAGGGCGGCGATGGCCTCGGCGGGTTGGGGGATGGCGGCGCCGGCGGGCCCGGCGAGGGCGGCGGCGGCGCGGGTGGCGGCGGCCGCTCTCTCCGCACGGTGGGCGGCAGGTTGGGCAGCATGGGCGGCATGGGGATTTCTGGTGGCGTGGGCGGCGGTGGCGAGGGCGGCCGAGGCGGCCGCGGAGGGGCCGGCGGGGGTGTGCGAGGTGGCTGGTTTCGCCGCTGCAGGGGCGGCAGCGTTGGCCCCGTGGGCGGCTCGGTCCACTCGGGTGGACCCGGAAGCAACGGAGGCGGCGGCGAGCGTTTAGGAGGCTGCGCCCCGTTGGGTGTTGCTGAGGGCTGACTGCCGCCTGTTTCCGATGGGCCCGGGCTGGGTTTGGACCCGGGCTGCGGCTGTGGCGACGCCGTTGAAGGCGAAGGGCCCGGAACGCCCTGCGGCGATGGCTGCGCCTGTGGAGCTGCCATAGGGATGGGGGCCGGTTCCGCACGCGGCGAAGCCTGCGACTGGGGGCCGCTGGCGGGTGCCGTCGCGGGTCTAGAGCTCGGAGAGCTGATTGCGTGGGGCGCCGGAGTTGCGGTCGGGGTTGTGGCGGGCTGTGGCGATGGCCGCAGACCCGGTGTGGACGAAGGCCATGGTTCAGGCGCAGGTGGCGCCCCTGTTGCCAAGATCCGGGACGGGGTATTATCAGCGGCATAGGGCGGGCGTATGGCGCTTGCGCTGCACGATTCGTCGACGCCATGCCGACCCGTTGCGCTAGCGCACACACATCGCCATTATCATCATATCACTTACCTAATGCCTTGCAAGTAAGCAGCGCCGCTATCACGAGGAGCGGGAAGTAACGACGACTTTGCGCCCGCCGTTGCGTCCGGAGGGCTAACAAGTCCCCCGGCCACATCGGGCAAATAGGCGATCACTTCAAGTAGCTTTGTCTATCATGACCGCGAGGCAACGATGGGTTCGGTCACGATGACAAGCGCGAATTGTCGCGAGCCCAGTTTGCGGCTACGTATTGCGATTTGTGTTGATGTCAGTAGAAGTCGTATGTCTGTGTGTCCTTGGGCTCGACGTTGTCTGTGTGGCCCGGTCCTATGGTACGTCGCCGTGGCATATGTCGTGGCCATTCCCATGCTCAAAACCTCCCCAACTGTGCATGGGTGCATGGCTCGCCCCCAAAAGAGGCCACCCTGACCTCAGCATTGCGCGTGGGTGGGGTCCACGTAAGCTGCTGGCCGCTGCTGTGACTGCTGTGCTGGGGAGGCAGCCTGGAAGACGAGGAGACGGGGCTGCGCTACCGGCGGTTGCCCCACGAGGGTTCCCCGACACAGCCCGGGCGCTCCTGGCACGCCTTCTGACACAACCGTCGCGGCTCAAGTTCCGCGACGCGCGAACACAATGTACCAGAACGTAACCGGGGTCCACGATGGGGACAAGGGCGCCGCCACGTCGTGTCACAGAGCGCTCGTCTTACGCATCAGCTCTGCGTCCCCAATTCCACGATCCGTCCGCCTCTGCCGACCATTCCGATGCAAGCTCCAACCACAACTGACGCCTCTGCAAGGACCTAGGCACCCTCAATATCCGTGTGCACGCCTCCACGCTCGAGGTAAGATAGCTGCTGCCGCTGCGCGGCGCCAGCGGCACCGTCGCCGACGGAAATTGCAAGCAAAGAAAGACCACAGTTGCGCCCACCGGTGATAACGGTGCTCGCAATCCCGACAGTGCTCACCTTGCCTCGGAACTTGGACAGCCGCCAACGCATCCCTGCGTGTGGCGCCAGCTGTCAGGCCCGAAGCGCCCCGCCTCGCAGCCTTTCGCTTTAGTTCTATCAGCCTGCTGTCACAGCTATCCTGCACTGCACCTGCTGAGTCGCCTGCGCCCCCAACCCTATGCAGTGCCACATGCACGAGGTCCTGGCAGCGCGGCCCTGCCCTGCCGAGGTCGACTCAGCGGCGCCGCCGGTCGCCCGGAATGAATGGCCACCTCCTGCACGCCCACCGCAACGCAATCTCGCCCTCATGCTATGCGGGCATGCCACTAACCAATCCTCCGTCGGACGCTCGCAGCCCACAGCGCTCGGCCTCCTCCACACCAGTATCCGCAATATCCCCAACCAAGGGGCTCGTTCTCCCCTAAACTCAGTTCTCCCCTAAACTCAGTTCTCCCCTGAACTCAGTTCTCAACTCAACTGCCGGTGGGCGCGCGCGAGTCATGGCCCCAGCGCCAACCCGGCTCGTCCCGCGCCGGCCGCGGCACGGTTACCCAGCGGCCCACGCTGTACACGTCGCCCTGCAGCAGGAACAGCTTGTACATGCCCGGGATGGCGATGTTCATATGCGGCGGCCCCCGCACCACCAGCCGGCCCTGCGACGGCACATCTTCCACGATCTCCAGCCCGATGACGCGCTGGTGCACGTTGAACGAGTGCGTCACGCTGCACGGCGCCACCAGTACGACACGCGTGACGCGGTCGGTGACACCTGGCGGCGGCGGCCGCGGCGGCCGTGGCGGCGGCGCGCGCTTGCCGGGGGACAGCGGCGAGCGCGGTGGGCGTGGCGGCGGGATGGCTAGGTTGAACAGGCCGCTGTACGAGGGGAAGGTGTAGTGGATGGTGAACTCGGCCTGATAGGCTATGACATCGGTGGGCAGATGCGTGATGTTGGGCTTGGACTCGTCCATGTAGAAGTACGGCGGGTAGAAGATCTCCGTACGGTACTCGGCCTGCGGGCGTACGGACGGAGGATGGTGTCAGGGCCCTCAGTCAGGCAGCGCAGTGCGTCGCAGCGGCACCCCGGCAGCCTGCGGCTCGCCCGCTGCGCGCCGGTCCCAGCTCCCTGCTCCCTGCGTGCTCCCTACCTTGCTGGTTGGCGACGGGTCGAACTCATCGCCCGGGTAGACCTGGAACCGGTAGCAGCGGTCGCAGCCGGTCACGATGATGGTGCCGTCGATGGTGAGGCAGGAGGTCGAGTGGTACATGCGCGCGATGCGAGTGGTGGCGAGCGTGCGGTAGCGCTCGCGCTGCGGCGCGTCCGGGTCGTACAGGTCTGCGTGCATGACTGGGTGGTTGGCGCGGGACTCGCCGCCCGAGGCAGAGTCGCCGGCCAGGCCGGTCTGGGAGGGAGGGGTGGACGGGGCAGGGCGGGGTGAGGTTGACGGGCATTGGCAGCTGACAGGGGCAAAGAGGAGCTTCGCATCCGGCTGGCAATGCTGCATGGGTATGTTTGCACGTGGTCCGGTGGTGGCTGAGCCGAAGCATCAGTTTTCCCGCACCCTGGCAGCGCAGTGACGACGACGACAATCACTTACGTTTGCTCCGTTGAGGATGACGACCTTGCCGTTGGGCAGCAGCACCGAGTCGGGCATGACGCGGCCGATGGGCATGTTCTCGTACAGCCAGCCGTCAAACGTGTAGTTGCGGGTGTTCGGGTCGTAAAACAGCTTGAGCCGGTTGGAGCCGCGGTTGGCCACGATGGTGAGGTCCTTGTTGGACGCCTCTTTCTGGCCGCCGAACAACATAATCTCGACCTGCCCAGTGCGTTGGCAAGACAGAGGGCGGCATTTCAGCAATGCAGCATTGCCCAAAATAGCATAGCGTATGTGCGCCAGGTTGCCAGGCACTGCCAGCTATTCCCTGACAGGCATTCCCGTGACGAGGTTGCTACCAGCACCCCGTGACTTAATCTCTTGTGATCCTCTCGTGTGTGTTCTATAGTCGTGCTACCCGCGCGCCAGCGCGCCCTTAGATTGCGCCGGTTCGCGCTCGTCACACCGAGGCACGCGCCGACCTCCTGTGCCGCGCCACCGCCGATCAGCTCACCGTGTAGTTGGTCTCTGGGTAGAGCCCCAGCAGCACGCTGGTGCCAGTGAAGGGGAACTGCGTGTTGCCGTAGCCCCTCAGCCGCGGCACCTCCTGCAGCCAGGTGTTGTTCATGTAGTCCATTATCCAGCCGTTGCGGCCGCAAAAGGTGAACATCAGGCCGCTGGGCAGCACGTAGTTGAAGGGGTAGTAGACCTGGGGCGCGGCAGGGCAGCGTGGAAAGGCAGGGCGGTGGGGAGCTAGGGATCATGCCGCTGCTGGGGAGCTGGGCTGGGTGCGCGACGGCAACAAGACAGCCGGCCGGCCGCCAGTGTGTTCAGATATCTGTAACAAGTACTAAGCACGGTGAAAATGCGTACCTGCTCCGCGGCGTCTAGGTAGGCGGGCCTCATGGCGTGCGGCTTGAGCGTGTTGTTGCGGGGAAAGTACATCTCCCAGAAGGGGTTGTTGGCGGTGCCCGCGCCCACGCCCTGCGTGCCGCCCATGATCATGACCCAGCCCGGCGGCAGCAGCGTCGCGGTGGGGTACCTGCGGCGGGCCGGCGCGGACACAAGAGCGAGGAACTGGGTATTGCCAAAGGGCAAGCAAGCGGAATGACAGAGGGCAGCGCGACAGGGTTGCGTGAGCCGCCACCTCCCCATTGGCGCTCGCGCCACGGCGCGGACTGCTGGCATTCGGCCCACCCGGGCTGCCCAGTGGCTCCCTCATGTCTGGGAGGTACATGCCACCCAACCAAGCGCGATGGCTCCTCGCCGCCGCCGCTCCTAGCCAACCACGCACCAGCGGCGCCAGCCCATGTTGTTGATCTTGCGCAGCGCCAGGTCGGTGCACGTCTTGTTGAAGGTGCGCACCGACTTCATGCCGTCGGGGTAGCCGGCGTTGGCCTGAGGCGGGCGGGTGAGCGCAGCCGCGATCAGGCCCTCCCTGACGTCCGTGCCGTGACCTGCCACCGCCACGGCCTGCTGCCGGTGCCGGGCGCTGCCCACAAGACGCCCCTGCCCCAGCACAAACAAGAAGTCGCCGAGCCAGGCCGCCGCAGTTCAGCACGGCCCGAGGACCCGCCCGCAGCCGCGCAGCAGCCGCTGCCGCCCCGGCCGCTCCTCTCCCGAGAGCGGGGTTGCGAGGATGCGTGGGCGGGCGCGGGGCCCGGCGCCCCGGCCCCTGATAGGCACACGCCATTTCGCGACGCCACTAATCGCCACTCATGTGCCACATTGTGTTTGATTCTTTGTGCGACGTGTGCTTGAGGTCTAGCGCAACGTGTGCTTTTCTTGTGGCAGCCGCACCTGGTGCCCGCCCACAATCACCACGTCGCCGCTATCCATCAGCGTGTGGCCGCAGCAAAAGAGCCCGTCCGGCGAAAAGATGTGCGTGAAGTTGCCGGTGCGCATGTTCATGAAGCCCGCGATGGTGCGCGTGCCGTCCGGGTGATAGCCCGAGGGACGTTCCATGAAGAGGAAGTTCTCGCTGCCCGGCACCTCCACCAAGTGCACCGCAACAATCATGGAGCTGGCCAGCAGCACATACCTGCATGCGTTGCGGCCACACAGCGGCAGCAGCGGCTCAGCAGGGGCAGGCAAAGGGAGCTAGGAAGAGGGAGCCAGGCAGATAGATGTCCCGGGCAGGTATGCATAAATCTCGGGTGCGGGGAGCTGTGCCGCAGGCCACATCGAGCCCTCCGGCGATCGGCGGCCCGGTGCTGGTGTTGCTGGGCGCCCTCGTGACACGGCTGACGAGCACACTGGCATCGCAGCAATGGCCCCACCAAATGCCAGCCAGCGCTGTGGCACCCGCGGGACAGCGCACCTGCCGATCTCGCGGCGGTCCCCCTCTGGTGGGTGTGGCGGAAGGAACATGGGCGGCGGTGAGGGAGCGACAGGGGGCCACTGCGGCTGCATCGGCGGCGCTGGCGGGTAGCGATCCTCCTCCTCCTCCTCCTCCGAGCGGCCGCCATTGTTGTTGGGCGGCGGTGGTGCTGCCGACGGCTTGGGGCCCGACCCGGGGGTCGGCGGCTTGGGGGCCGGCGGCGGCGGCGAGGGCGGCTTAGGGCTCGGCGGCGGCGGCGATGGGGGCGGCGGTGACGGCGACGGGGGCGGCGGCGACGGCGGCTTGGGGCTTGGAGGCGGCGGCGAGGGCGGTGCCGGAGAGGGAGGCCGCGGAGAGGGTGGTGGCGAGTGCGGCAGCGGC